>CABHPH010150367.1:0-11166 GCA_902168325.1 Peromyscus nudipes
TGGCTAGATAGGCATCATCTTCCTCCTCACCACTCCGCATATAGCCCTCCCCAAGCTGTACACTCAGTCGAAGAGGATGGCCTTCCCCAGTAAAGGAGGACCATTCTTCATTCAAGGGCATATTGTGTATTGTGACTTCTGTTATTCCCCTGATAGAACCAACAAACAAGCTCTCAGGGAAAAGCCATCCCTCCCCCACACCCCTGTCTCCCTGTGAGGAGGCTGCTTGGGAACAAGGGTCCAGCCTACCTGTGAGTGTCTGTGAGAGTCAGAAGGTGTTCCTGGGTGGTTCCGTACCCTTCCTACAGCCTTTCCTCTTCCATATGGAGATGTCTACAGTTCCAGAGCCTCTGTGGTATCTCCCTCTCATATGTCTACCCTTGTTGCAGAAGTCCTTTCTCACCTGTGGTTTCACTTTCTACAAAGTTCACTACCTGTAGGTACCTACAAATCTGAAAATATTAAATGGAAAATTCCAGGAGGAAATAATTCATACATTTTGTATTAAGCATCATTCTAAGTAGCATAATAATATCTCATGCCATCCTGCCCAGTGTGTAAATCATCCCTTTATCCAGCATATCCATGCTGTATACACTACCCTCCCGTTAGTTATTCAGTGTCCACCCAGAGCTTGTGGTTAAGTAACCCTTACATAATAATAATGGCTCCAATCATGGGAGTGGAAAAACTGTCAATTTTGTTTCAGGGCATTGTTTACAAATATTGTTTTATTACTAGTTATTACTGATAATCTCTTATGGCTAGTTTATAAATTAAGCTTTATCATAGGTATGTACAGAGCCTTGGCACATGGCTGTAAGTGTAAGTGACTATCTCTAGAGCCAGCAGGGATGATTTGGGGTCACCAGTCAGTGTAATTGTCTTAGAAGTGCAAACAGTGTTCACTCCCTACAGTTTGTCTCCAAATTATGCTCATATAATAAATAAGACAATCTACCAGAGAAAAGGAGGAACAGGGCATCTTACATCCATGTATCTGAGCACCAAATCATGGAGTCAAATGATTGCCCATTAATATGAACCAATAGCCTCTGAAGTGTCCGAACTCTGGGCCCTTCTGCTTCTGTCTCTGGGAACTGAGATTATAGGTATGTGCCAGCATGCCAACATGCCAGAGTGCCCAACCTCTCTCTCTATTATTTTTTCTTAATATCTTACATGTTCTGCAACATTTTAGGCCTCATCTAGTCCTGCTAAAGATGAGGAAGAGAAAACACACAGAAGTGTTTGCCTGCAGCCACACAAATAATTTATTTGTGTGTGCACATAATCATTAATATTCACGCTGGTGACCCAAGAGAAAATTTGAAAACAACTGAATTGAAATGTTAAAATGGCAAATCCTCCCCGGAATAAAGGGAAAGGCCTTTAACAAACAGTCTCCTTTAAAAACAATGCATTACAATAGCTCTGCTCTCCCTCTGAAGGGCCGCAGGCAGGAAGGCTGACACCTGCTGTGCCCAGCATCGGAAATGTCAGCAAGCTGATGACGCTCACACTTCATCATTAAACTGAAAGTTACATGGGGGAGGGGCAAAAATCAAATCCCAGCTCATTTCAATGAGAATTGATCTACAGCAGGCTTCATTACATCCAGTAATTTTACTAACAGAACTCTGAATGTGTCCTCCAAAGATGGTTAGAATCCCTCTTTGGGAGCTGAGGTTGTGGGAGGAAATATGCATTTGGACAATACAGCACTAACTTTCTTTAAAATAATCTTGTTCTAACAGTGGAGCAGAGGGTTAGAAAAGACTGGACACTGATCTGGGTGTTAGGGGTTATTTTTTATAAAGAATCTAAAATCTAAATCATTTGTCTCTGTGAGCTACGCGTGGCCTTAAGTGGCTCCATTTCTTCATCTGCAAGAATCCCTGTTATTTCCAGTGATAAGTAAGAAAATAGATGAGAGCCACTTAGCAAAAGCCTCAGCTCTTCCAGAGAGGTAGACACACTCCAAAGCTAGCCCAGCCTGTGACACTGGGAGATTAGCACCTGCTGGCCAGGCAGCTTTAGAAAGAAGGGAAGAATGAGCACATGGGAGGTGCAGGGATGTCTGGGATGGCGGCTCCAATCCACACCCCTTTGGGCAGCTAACATGAAATCCTCCATGTCTTGACCCCTCCCTGGCCTGGCATCTGTCTGGCCCCTTCCCAGCCCGGCATCTGACTGACCCTTCCCCAGCCTGGCATCTGACTGGCTCAAATGATGGACTTTCATCAAGAACTTTAACACCTGCCAAGTGATGAACCAAAATACCCAAGTCTCTGAACACAGAAAGTCCCCAAAGAACAGGTCTCTAGCCAAGTTTAGACATTCTCAACTCTAGAATGAGATCAGCTGGGATTAGAGTAGAGGGTTTTAAAAACCCCTGCGCCTGGGAGGGCAAAACCCTAGGCACAACGGGTAAATAAAGAACCAAGGGAGATTTGCTGCTTGCAGTGGAGACCAGTGGTAATACTTTTCAAAGTAGCATTCTCCACAACAAAGAAACTACGGTATTTTTTATTCAGGGTCCACACCCATGCAGGCACACATGAGGGCAGGCACATTTCTAAACACACTCAGTTTAAACTGCACTTTTCTGGGCATGCTCAGTTACCCACCATAGGCCACATGTTCAAAAAGATGATCAACCGAGCCCAATAGGAGCGGACCTGTAATCTCATCACTGGGGGGTCTGAAGCAGGAGGACTGTGCATGTTCAAGGTCAGCCTGCACTGTAGAATGAGACCCTGTTTCTAAGGAGGAACAAAAAGATAAAGAACACAAATTGCTTCTGTGTTTTTTCAGGTCGGTATTATAAGGAGCCTTCATCAGGACATCTAAAAGAATGAGTAACCCGGAGACATGGTTTGGTGCCTCCTGAGGTTATTCAGAGTTTTAGCTACAACAAGAAAGAATAAGGACTTTAACAGTTTTTACAAGGGTGAGAGCTTCCTTCATTACTGATGTAAGAGTTTGCCCTAACGGTGCCTATGCTCTGGCTTGCTTAGTGGGTCCCTTGTTTGAATTTCCTCTCAGTGGTGAAGGTAGTGGTGGTGGTGGTGGAATGGTAGTGTTCTGTGATTTTTTTGTTTACATTGCTGAGGACCAAACATAGAGGCATGGCTAATGGGGGCAATACTCAAACCAATTAAAACAGAAAGGGGCATGGAACCCAGATGTCAGCATTTTTATAAGTGCCCAGTTGCAAGAATGAAAAACTAAAGTGACTCAGGCAAAGGAGATGGATGTGGTGACGTAGCCAGCAATCACAGCCCAGAGGAGGCTGAGCCAGGAGGACTGCAAGTTCCAGACCAGCCTGGGCCACAGAAGCCTTCATCAGGGATGGGAGATGTATGTGAAAACATGCTTAACATCACCAGTCATTAGGGAAATGCAAATCAGCATCACAGGACACCACTTCACACCCATTAGGATGGCTATGATTTTAAAACAAAATTAAATAAAAGCAAGTGCTGGCCAGATGGTGGAATTATAAAATGGCACAGCCACTATGGACACATGGCATTTCCTCAAGAAAACTAAGGATTGAGTTGTCATGTGATCCTCAATTCCACATCTGTAACACAACTAGAGAAGAACTGGGGTCAGAGCCTCAGAGAACCTGCTGTTGCCTGTATTCATTTGCATGACTGTGTTGGGGGGTTGCTTTTACCTCTTGGTAAACCCAGCCAGCAATTCCAACACAAGCTCCCAAAAGCAAGGGCTTCTTCCAGATCATGACAAGCCAGGCACTGGCTGGATGCTCCATCCATGTTTACTGAAAGTATACAGGACACAGGGGCCTTGGAGTGAAAGCTTCTACAGTGTGAAGGATTGTTGTGAAGCAAGCAAGAGCTTTTCGAATAGAAGTGGCTTTATTCACAAGAGCCTGAGGTAATAGCAGCCCACAGACTTGCTAACAGATGTACAGATAAAGTGTGGTGTGCTAGCTAGCAACTTAAGGGAGAAAATGTTTATATTGGCTTGCAGTCCCTAGGGATACACTCCAACACGCAAGGCATGGCAGAAAAACTAGGAAGCTGGCTGGTCACATGACATCTGCTCAGCGACTGAACGGGAAACTAGCAAGGGCTATAAAGCCTTAGGCAACCCACTTCCTTCAGTGAGGCTCCACCTCCTAAAAGTTCCACAGCCTTTCCAAGCAGCAGCAGGAACTAGGGTGCTAGTGTTCTGACACATGAGCCCATTCCAGACACTTTATATTTCACATTCCAGGTGTTAGGGTCCCCCCTTGAGTAGTGGTCATCTTGAATCCTTGAGACAGGCCCAGTCCAGGGGCTGATATTGGGATTTTAGCATCATCAGTATAGTGGTACCCAGACAGGAATTATCATGTAGTTAAGGCATCAATGACAAAAAAGCCAATAGCAATTAGCAGAAGCAGAAGAGCCAAAGGCCCTATGATAGTTGACAGACTTCCTATCTAAAAGGAACCTGGAAATGAGAATGTGAACAGTTATTATTTTATCTCAGGTTCTGTTTTTATAATGTTTCTTTGAGTATAACCAGATTATAATCCTGAATGATTTATATTGAAATAATAATTTCTTAAAGCCATATAATACCTCTTTGGTTCTGCATAAAGAAGGCCAAGTATCTTATCATATTGAAGAACTACTTTAGTTAATAAATCTATCAATTGACAAATCTGGACCCATTTTCCTGGTTGTCAATGGACATTATAGGTAGCCATTTTGTCCCCTATGCTAGGGAGTTTCCTTTTGACTTCGCATTTCAGCCTATTAGGGGCGGGAGGAAAGCACAGCATATTCTCTTCTGTAACTACTTCCCGCTGAAACTGAGGTGTTGTTGTCAGGGCCCAGGAAGGCTGAAAGGCTGGTCAAAGGCTGGGCAATGGGGTATTCAACAGAAGCATATGGTATCTGACTCAGCTGTAGAGACAGGGAACAATCACATTGGTTGGGCTGGTCCACATCAGCTTTCAGCAAGTCCAGAGCTTGTAGTCATTTGGAGCAGTGTAGTCAGCAACTGAAGCTTGGATATGTCTGTCAGCCGAGTGGAAATCTGTTGAGACAAATACAGGCTAGAGAAAGAAGTTAAAATTTATGAATTTCTTTGGAACTTCCAGGCCCATAGTCTTAGTAATTGATGGGGGGAAGGAGTCCCAAGACTAAAAGAAAGGAATATCATCCTCAGGAATAGATAGGTAAGGAAACTTAAAATTTATTTATCTGGAGTCTTTTTAACCTGTGAGACGTGGATTGAAGTTTTATAACTCTCTTGATTCTCTAAAGCTTATATGAATTTCCATTTTACAAATAGACATTAAGGTTTTTATATACATTAATATTATTAATCTGTACTGAAATCCATATAGTAAAAAACCCAGGTAACAGGCACTTGTAGAACAGCAGGAGTAGACTCATATCTTTGAGTCCTAGCAAAAGCTATAGTTTTGGGTTAAAAGCATGTATGTTTTCTTCTGTCCAGAGAGCCAGATATAGATTGGATAGAGATGTCTTTGACCTGATGAGAAGCACCTTTAAGTCTATATTTTGAAGACAACCAAAAGAAACCTAAAATCTTGAGCTTGTGATTTAAACAGTAAGTAGTTATTGTTCCATTATCTTATCAGAACTCTATTAATGTTAAACTTTGATCTTTTCAAAATCTTAATATAATATCATAAAACGGGAAAGAAATCTAAAGTATTTTCCAAATTTTAAATCATTTATTTATACCTTTGTAACTTGTATTTATAACTTAAATTATTCTTGAGACCCTCAGAACTTACTTATGTTTTCATATCCTCAGACCTTTATATATTTCAGACCCTCAGAATTCATATAGGCATATCCTCAGACCTTACATAAACTTTATATCTTAAATTTCTTAGATTACTTTCTTAGACCCATAAATCATTTACTCGAACTTTCATGACCTATTTAAACTTTCATATCTTAGAACCTTTTCTTAGATCTTCAAAACTTGCATAGATCTTTATATTTATTTTTTCCATCTAATCATTTACCAGAGACATAAGCAGTTATTATTGAGAATGGTCATTCCAAATCATGTTCCTTTAGTGGAAAGTTATATTTGAAATCTGTTTGTCCCTTAATACAAAGCCTGTGAGTAAAGCAAACCTGTTTGCTTTTTCTTACCAAGAGACCTAGTAGTTTTAACTAATTAATATATTGATTAATGAACTAACAAGGTGGCTGCAGCCTTGTGGAAGAATTTGGTTGTCTGCTGCTGTTAATATGACAAAGTTACAGTTAGCCTAGTCATCAATGCCATCAGAGATCTGAGAAGGATAAATTACACCTGAGTAAGCAGATGTGTAGATCAAGCAGCTTCCAAATCTATTAAAAATGACAGAAACTAGTCCATTACCATCCCAGATAGCCATCCCAGGCTACTGTAGTCTCCATGGCATTGGAGGCAGAGGTATCAGACAGCATCAGCCTTCGGCTGCCAGGCCCATAAGGTGAGTTTTTCCTGTGGAAGAGGATTGTGGGGAAGACTGATCTTATTTTGTCAGTGTCTTGCTTGTCCACAGTCTGGGCCAGGTCCTGGCAGCAGGTGTTGAATTGGGGCACCTTGCCCAGTGGTCAGTGTTACCAACAATCTGCATGGTGCTGTCATGCTATTCCACATCTTCTTTGGAGAACTTAGAGTCATTGCTAGGAACTGGGAGTCTCTGTCTATTATAATGAGCTTTCTATTAAATAATTTAAATGCCATGTTCATCAGAGCTTTGACAGATTTGAGGACCATTATCTATTAAATATATCTGAGCTAAATAAGTCTAGGCTTAATCTTGAAAATATATCTAAGTTTGGTAACAATAACCAGGCCATTATGTTGTCCTGTACACATATTATTTAAATGGACCTCTCAGGTCCTGTTTTAATCTTGTAAGCATGTTTTATTTATAGGCACAAGTATATCTTTACACATTACAGGAACAGTTAGACTGCAGTTTTTATTTACAGATCATAGATGTGATATTGACAATTTTTAAGAAACATAAGAAACAGGTTTGGACTTTTCTATGAAACTTTAGCTTTCTAAGAAAGCTTTAGTCCTGCCATTTTATAGAAGGCCAATCATATAGAACCCTGCAACCCAGAGGACTGCGGCATAATGATTATTTATTAACCTATATTTTTAATTATACATTGTATTTTTAAATAAGTCTGACATGGGACCACAGTCCTCCTCCCTCCTTTAAAGAGCAATGACCCCATTCCTAATACAAACATTTTGCAGTGAAGATCAGCTTTTTTTTTTAATGAGAAAACCAACCACAATTAACATAATATGGTCAAATCCTCAACATATTTTATGGTTTTGTTTTCAAATTTAGTATTTGCAGGTATGAAAAACCAAAGAAAATATAGTTCACATCCCCTCTGGCCTTCTATAATTTCCTATATACCCTCAGGTCAGGCTTTTCCTATCTCCACTCCTCTGGTTCAGCCAGACATTTTTGTTTGTTTGTTTGTTTGTTTGTTTGTTTTGTTTGTTTGTTTGTTTGTTTTTCAAGACAGGTTTTCTCTGTGTAGCTTTGTGCCTTTCCTGGAACTCACTCTGCAGTCCAGGCTGGCCTCGAACTCACAGAGATCTGCCTGCCTCTGCCTCCCAAGTGCTGGGATTAAAGGCATGTGCCACCACCACCCTCAGCCAAACATTTTTACTTTAGACAAACTCCTCTTTCCCTTCTCTTCTTTACTGCAGTCTCCTGCCTTCTCTCTTGCTTTCCAGATAACATGAAAACTTTCACCAAAGTCCTTCTTGTGGTTTCCTTCAGTATTCTGGAGTATTGTATAGGTATAATACCTCAAACAAGAACACAAACATACATATATCATAACAAAAATCACTCTAAATTTGCATCAACATATAAAAACCGGTACCAATGTGAAACATCTGACTAGTAGTAGTTTTTTCTTACCCTAACCAATAATAATTTGTAACCAACCCCTACACATGATGACAAATATTTATAAATTACTGAATATGAATGAACAAAAATCATATATTTTTTTCCTGGGACAATAAAAGCATAATTTTTTTCAAAATACAATATATTTTTTACTTTCATTCTGAAGCCAAGACATCTTAAAATGTATAGGCTGGTTCAATTCAGCAGCTTCTCAGGCAGTGTTGGGACAGGAAAGTGTTAAGATGGGAAAGTGGCTGGCAGCAAGGATATTGGTGGAGGGAGGTGCTATCACAAGGCTGCAAATTGTATTAACAGTGAAGAATTTGGATCAGGAAGGAAGGGGGAGAGTGGTGGCTTATGGACAGCGCAGCAGCTGGCAGGCACAGAGTGCCTGGCGCACAGTATTCCTGAAAAAGATTGTCAGCCTTCCCAGCTGTGGCAGTTAACCCCAGGTTCTCTTTCTGGCGTTTGAAGTCCTGCCCTAGTGCACCTGTCCCGTGCAAGTCACGACAGTTGCCTGCAAACCTTTCTCCACTGTCACAACACAGCTGCCGCAGCTTAACAACTGCAGGCAATGACTCCCCGCAGCCCTGCCTGCATGAGTGTGCTGCCCCACAGCCCAGTCCCCACCATGCCTGTATCAGGCATGCCCCTGCTCCTTGCAAAAGCTGTGACAGGCTGCAGGCCTCTCCAGCACACCTGGGCAAGCCCCGCCCTACCTGTGCTGCCCCCCCGCTGCAAGATGGAGAGCAAGGGAGCAATGGAGGGAGGCAGCCACACACACACACACACACACACACACACACACACCCGTCCATCATTGCTGCACCATGCCTCCCTTTCAGAGAGTTTTCCCCTCCAGACAATAAGCCCCATTTCTTCTAGGAGGACAAGAGTGGTGAGCAGACAAAAACACAAGAAGACAGCAGAGACCACAGTGTGCCAGAATCTGGATGATGGCTCGTCTCACTGTGTGTTCTGCTACGCAGGAGCAACCTGCATTGTCCCAGTTCAACCAAAGGGACCCAGGTGGGTCAGAGACATGTCTCGATCTACATGCCAAGGGTGCCACTAGAATGTCAGCCTGCCTCACCTGGAGCCTCCAGATTCAGTTAGCTGGAGCTCCCCAGAGACATGAACACGATGAACATAATAGTGACAGACTGAGACTGAGACAGGGAGCACTCACTTACCGGCCAGGTTTCCAAATGCTCAACATGTCAGGAGCCTTAGGAGGACTTCCTGGCCAATGCACCATGTTTGGGTCCACGAGAAGTCCCATAAGAGACCACCAGTCACATATGCAATCAACAAGAGCATTTAATAAAAATATTCCAGCATGCAGGGGTCAAACCATCTGAAAAAGTGGCAAATGGTGACCCAGAGAGAAGCTCACAGAGGCTTCTTTTAAGCAGGATTAGGGGAATTCCAGCTGTGGTTAAGTGTACCCTGAAGTGACTGGGTATAGACCCTTACTGGTACAGGAATCATTTTATGATTGGCACATGACATCTGGTCAGCAATTGTGGTTGCAGTGTCAGGGGTCTGTCTGCAGTGTCAGGGGTCTGTCTGACTGAAAATAGCAAGAACAGTTCCTGCTTATGGCTGGGTAGGAGGACCCTGATTGGCTACTAGACTGGACATATTTCCTGAGGGTCTGATTGAAGCCAGACATGAGTCAACATAGGATGGTGGGGTAATATGGAGCAGAGGTCTTTGCAAACTGATCCCTGTGGGGGGAAAAACTGGCTCTGTTAATGTCAGTCCTGTTATAATAAGCAGGGATGGCTGCTTCACCAGCATCAACATGTAGCTTATTATCCAGCCTTAAAAAGGAAGTCATGGCCCAGGACACAGAGCTGCCGCTGCTGCCGCCGCCACCAGCACTGCTGGGGGAGGAGAGTGCGGCCACCATGCTGTTTGCAGACTGCAGGCAGGATGGTCACGCCATGCTTTGGGGCTGGCACCAAGGGCAGGGTGCTATACAGCATCCTGGAACTCTCTCACATCCTGCCCCTAGACACACTAGATTTGCAATCACCCTGACTCTGCACAGATTCAGGACCAGAGGCCATATTGATGTCCATGATCCATGTTGCCGCCAGAAGCCACTCTGAGGTATGTGGTCCATGCTGCTGCCAGAAACCATGTAGAAGTCCTTGATCCACGCTGCCAGAGGCTGCCATGGGCAAGGAAATATCTTTTTCAGGAGTATCAGCAACTGCAGGCTCATAACTGAGAAGGAGAGATACTGAAGGATTCTATAACAACCTCTCCTCCTGCCCCCAAAAACGAGAGAAACAGTCCAGACAGGAAGCCATAGAAGAGAATCCTTAAAAACTAAGACAAAGATACGGAAGTGGAGCTCTTCGCAGTTGATGGCTTCTGGAGGTCAGGGGAGGATTCAGTTCTCTTTAAGGGACTAGCCACTTGGAGTTTGACCATGCTCCAATGGGCAACACAGATTGGACTTGGTCTGGTTTTTTAGGGAGAAGAGTGCAAGGGTGGGAGGGTGGACCTGGGAGGAACAGGAAGCCAGTGGGATCAGAGTGCATTGCATGAAATTCCCAAATAATTAATAAAAATATTATGTTGGGGGAAAAGAAAAATACTCGAGAGGAGAGGGGGCAGAAGGAATTTAAACGCAGAAGGATGGGGAAGGATGCTGGGAATGCTGTTCTCTGGACATTTTGTGGCTGTTGCTCTCCTGAACTCATAACAGCTGTGGTTGCCTGCTCAAGACCAAGCTAGCTCTCAAGGCCCACCTCCTAACTGAGGTGCCATTGGCATTGATAGCTCCTGGGAGAGGGAGAATCATTCTTTGGGGATGTGGCCACTGACAAACCATCCATACCAGCAGACTGCCCCCTACTCATGCACATATGGGTAGCAAATAATAATAATAATAATAATAATAATAATATGAGTAATAAATAGTTTTGTTTCATCATTTAAAAAAAGAAAGTCCTGATGTGTCTCACAGAGCCCTGGAGACATAAAGTAAAGGAAATAAACCAGGGACAGAAAAGTAAATAAAGGCTGTGTTACCAAACAGGAACCTGGAGAGTAAATCTTCAGGTTCAGAAAACTGAATGTTTAGCAGGGCCTGGAGGGAGAGGGCAGAGTCAGTGATGTGCAACATACAGCTGAAGAGTACACTTCAAATAGCTATGGTAATAAAGTCATGTGTTCTCTCTCTCTCTCTCTCTCTCTCTCTCTCT
>CABHPH010150367.1:15913-35310 GCA_902168325.1 Peromyscus nudipes
CACACCTGTGCACAGGCAGGGCATCAGCCTGACACACCTGTGCACAGTGCAGTGCATCAGCCTGACACATGTGTGCACAGTGCAATTCATCCCATGACACACCTGTGCACACTGCAGTGCATCAGCCTGACACACCTGTGCACACTGCAGTGCATCACCCTGACACACCTGTGCACAGGCAGCGCATCAACCTGACACACCTGTGCACAATGAAGTGCATCAGCCTGACACACCTGTGCACAGGCAGTGCCTCACCCTGACACACCTGTGCACAGGCAGTGCCTCACCCTGACACACCTGTGTACAGGCAGGGCATCACCCTGACACACCTGTGCACACTGCAGTGCATCAGCCTGACACACCTGTGCACAGGCAGGCCATCACCCTGACACACCTGTGCACAGGCAGTGCATCAGCCTGACATACCTGTGAACACTGCAGTGCATCAGCCTGACACACCTGTGCACAGGCAATGCCTCAGCCTGACACACCTATGCACAATGAAGTGCATCAGCCTGACACACCTGTGCACAGGCAGGGCATCAGCCTGACACACCTGTGCACAGGCAGTGCATCAGCCTGACACACCTGTGCACAGGCAATGCCTCAGCCTGACACACCTGTGCACAGGCAGGGCATCAGCCTGACATACCTGTGCACACTGCAGTGCATCAGCCTGACACATGTGTGCACAGTGCAATTCATCCCCTGACAAACCTGTGCACACTGCAGTGCCTCAGCCTGACACACCTGTGCACAGGCAGGGCATCAGCCTGACACACCTGTGCACAGGCAGGCCATCAGCCTGACACACCTGTGCACAGGCAGGGCATCACCCTGACACACCTGTACACACTGCAGTGCCTCAGCCTGACACACCTATGCACAAGCAGCAACAGCTAGTCATGTTTGTGAAAATGAGAGAAAAGGTTATCACGCAGGGCTGGCCTGACAGTTGAGTTTCACAAAGATGAGAACCTGAGAATTGTTTCCCAGAGCTAGAAGCAAATTCCGGGTCAGTAGGGTCAGAAGAAGCCTTGGCATGGAGCATCTCAAATCTTACACGTTCTGAGACCCCTGGAGAGGATGTCCAGGAAGGTTCTGCCTCAGATGGCTCAGACAGGGTCTAGAATTCACATTTCTAAAGGAGTTTCCCTGGGGCCAATATTGGACACTATCCTGTGGTGCGTTGGTCTCATCCTGTTCACCTTCCTCTGAGGTCCCCCAAACTAAGATAATAGGCATCCCTAATTCAAAAATCCAAAATCTAAACTTAGGACATCAGACCACCAGTGGAAAATTCCACATGTGACCTCCCATGACAGCTGCAAACAAAACGCAGGTGCATGAAAAATAGTGAATAAAATTGCCTTCTGGCTATGCATAAAAGTATATACAAAACATAACTGAATTCAATGTTTAGACTTGGGGACTTTTCCCAAGATACCTCACTGTATCTATGCATATTCCAACATCCTAAACCCAAAGCACTTCTGATCCCAAGCATTTGGATGGGAAAGGTTGATATATATTGGTTAAGCATCTAATATGTACCAGACCAGAGAGAAACTGAAAAAAAATAGTGATAAACAAACAAATAAACAATGGGACTAGAGAGGTGCCTGGGTGGGTAAAGCACCTCCCATGCAAGCGTGAGGACCTGTTAGGATCCCCCAACATCCAGGTGAAGGGAGCAGGTCACTACAAGTGTCTGTCACCCCAGCAATGTGGAGCTCACTGGCCAGCCAGCCAGTCAGAATGCTGAGCTCCAGATTCAGTGAGAGACCCTGTCTCAAAATAATAAGGGGGAGAAGCAATTAAAGAAAGCATCCCAACTTCAGTCTCTGGCCTCCGTTATCCACGTGCCCAGATAAATGTACCCCATTTACAAATGCATGTGCCACATACATACTCACACAAAGAAACTAGCATTGAGTCCTCTTTGTGTGGCAGAACTGTTCTAAAAACAATCTCCTCAGCAACCCGCCCCCCCCCCCCGCCCCCCATTCAGGATGTAGGTTAAAATACCTCAGTGGCCTGGGGACAAGACGGCCACTCTGCCTGCACCCAGAGAAGGAGGCAACTGGTTTCTACTCCAAATGCACACCTCCCCCTCAACTCTCTGCAGCCTCTGCTGGAACGTTCTAAAAGAAGCCAGATTGGCACGGTGAACCTGATGGGTTAGGTGAATTAGGTATCTGATGTTTGCAGCCAAGGTACCACATGAGTTGATTCACACACTTTCAGCTTTGGTTTCTAACCCCTTCAAGATAGCCCCTAGAAGAAGTACTTCCGTGGAGCTCCCGTAATGCAAATGCATGTCCCCAAGTAAAAGCAAGACAATTTAGTGGCGAATTTTGCAGCCAGTGAATGTTCTATGGGCCTCACTTGGAGAAGGGCTCTATCATTAGGGTCCTGGAGCGTGTTCCCCCGCCGCACGCTGCGATGCCGCCACCTAGTGGCCATATGTGAAACAGCTGCGGAAGCCTGGGCGTCTAAACCAACAGATCTTAGGGTAGGCTGCATCCTGTTAACACCAGCCTGGGCGGTGGCTGTTTTTAGCTGGGTCTCTCCTTCTGTGCCACTTTCATCATGGAAACTGGCTCTCTAGGCCCAAAAAAAGCTGCGGCGTGCTCTGCAAAAGCTGTTTGAGGGCCAATTTTAGCTGCATTTCTTGGAATTTGGGCTCCGAGGAGGAAGGAGGGATGTGCGGTTCCCAGGAAGTTCTGCATCTTCCTTCCGGGGAAGGAGGTGAGATCATCCACCCTTTGGCTTTCAGCTTCTGCAAAGAGAAGAGAACTTTGGGATTTTTCGAGGCAGCAGCCGCTGTGTTCTGAAAGCTGTACCACGCTCCATTAGAGTTTTCTCCACTTGGGTCATCACACCGGTACTTTAAAAATAACCTCACAAGAAAGCTTAGAATTATGACTATGAAGAAATCAAGACTTGGAAAAGTTCAGTGACTTGCTAGCATCCAAAAGCTGGCAACTCACAGAGCCGTGACATCACCTCCAGTCTGTGCTCTGAACCCACAACTCAAACAGAGCATCGGTCTGGAGTTGAAAGTCCAGGGGCTGAAGAGGCTGCGCAGTTGGTAGACTGTGCCCGGCTTGCGTGAGCCCTGGGTTCGCACATTAACTGGGCTGAGGGCACACAGCCGGACATCTCAGCATGCTGAGAAGTGGAGGCAGTAGGAGCAGAAAAAAACAAGGGATGGGCATCCAGACATTACGTGTACTCATACTCTGCTGCCAACCCGGTGGGCCGCCTTGGACAAGTCAATATCTCTGGGTCTGTTTCCTCTACTGGCAAAATAGGTGTATGAATCACAGTACCTGCTTCACAAAGTTGTGAGGATTCGCGTAGAATTATGAACCCCCATGACTCAGTAGCTCCATTTCTTGGCTTGAGGACCTCCCTAGACTCCCACACCCTCCTACCGATTCCAGAAGATGGGTGGAGATAGGTTCTGGACACACACACACACACACACACACACACACACACACACACCAGAAAGAGCCTGGTGTGTCTGGTGATTGCCGTGTTCTGTAAGCCAAGGACTGTACTTTACTCCCAATACAGGTCCTCAGCACTGCCCTGAACCTACTTTCCTGGAACTGTCCTCTAAGGCAACACCATTTCCCAGACCATAAAATGAGAAGGAGCTCTCTGGAGTTGTGCCCTGTGTCCTACATCCAGGCACATCACATCAGGGAGACAAACTTAGCCTTTCCAGTATACTAAACACTCTTGAGGGTAGAGCTTTGCCTCATCACCATAGTATACCCATTGCCCTTCACAGCACCTGGCACACACTAGGTCTATACCAATGTAGGAACAGATGGCCACCTACTACATGTCAGACCCTTACGCAACTTGTGAGAAATGCACAAACATGAACAAGACACAGAAGACATGCTGTGAGGCAGAGTTTGACAAGTAGCCAGGCAGAACTGATGGACTGGGGGACTTTGAGAGAGTAAGCATGGGGTCAGGGAGAGGACCGTGAAATCACAAAAGGACCCCAACCTAGCTTGGTGGAGGGCTATCAAACAACCCCTCTGTCCTGAAGCTGGAATGCAAAATGTCTCCCACGGGTTTATGTGTTTAAACACATGGTCTCCGGTTGGTGGTACTATTTTCCAGGGTTGTGAAGCAGCCCCACTTCCTGACTTAAGCCACAGGACTTCATCGTACCCCTGCTGCTGTGACTCACCCACCATGCTGGACTGTGTGCCCTGGGAAGTCGAAATAAACCTCCCTCTTGTCAGGCATTCGGTCACAGCAATGAGATCTGACCTGAGTGCATCCCACACAGCAGGACTGTATAGGAAGGAAAGAGGAGAGGGGTAGGCTCCTGGGGAGTTTTGCTGGCCACATGCCCAGTCTGTGGGCCTGGATGCCACCCAGTGCAAAGCATAGTGGTTAGCTCGTCAACTTGATGGGCTCTCGATCATCTGTGGCAAACCTCTAGCCATGTCTGAGTCCAAGTTTCTAG
The DNA here is from genome assembly GCA_902168325.1 of Peromyscus nudipes. Lineage (NCBI taxonomy): Eukaryota > Metazoa > Chordata > Mammalia > Rodentia > Cricetidae > Peromyscus > Peromyscus nudipes. Next base: position 20,415 of record CABHPH010150367.1, read on the forward strand.
ATTTGGTTACCTGAGATGGGGGACCCAGGCCACATGCCATCAGCTGGGGTCCTGGGCTGAGCAAGCTGAGCTCAGCATCCATCCCTCTGCTTCCCGGCTGCCGGCACAGTGCGCTGCCATCTCAAGCTCCTGCAGCCATGACTTACCTGCCATGGCCGTTAGAGCCTCAGAGCCTCAAGGTGAGCCCAAATAAACCTTCTTTCCTTAATTAAGTTATCTTGGTGTTTTATGACAGTGAATAGCTGATACAAAAGGACAGAGGCCTTGCCAAATCTCACAGTTTCCAAAACCCCAGAAACCTGCCTAAGTTGCTGCATTCTTCTCCCCGCTCAGTGCAACCCAGTCACTCACTTGATAACTCAAAGGAACTCTAGCCTTTGCCCATGTCCTCCAAGGGCCAGTTTCATGCCTTGGGATCTGTGGCAGGGAGAGTCCCAGATGTCTCATTTAATGGCAGCTAATTAAGTGGCAGGCTCACCCTTCCCATGATTTTCTTTGCTTACCTGTGGCTGTCACCTGGCTGGGACCTGATGGTACAGCTGTTCAATGAAGTTGCTGGAGCCCAGTGGTTCTCAGTGGGGCACTGCTGTCCTGTGGGGAATATTTGACATCTCCAGGCATTTCTGTTGCCACAGTTGGAAGGGTTGGAGGTTGCTAGTGACATCTAGTGGGTAGGAGCAGGGATGCTGCTAAGTGCCCTGAAGCGTAAAGAACAGTCAGTCCATGGTGCCAGTTCTACACCACCCCCCGCCATCACCCAGTGTTACCTGGTAGGGAGCATCAGTAGCAGGGCTGTTGAAACCTCATTTACACCGTGAAGAACTGATCACTGGGGTAAGCGGCTGACAGAGCCACTGGGCAGCTGCTGGGCCCTTTCAAGCCCTCCTGGATGAAGACTGATGGACAGAGGGTGGCTCTGGGCTTTTCTGACTTTATTTCTACTTTATTACATTCATCTTCCTGTGACTTCAGTAATTTACTCCTTCAGTGACCCTGAACCTCAGCCCTTCTCTGTTTTACAGTCGGACTATGTTGGTGCAGACCCAGTGTGTGCCAGGTGCTCTGTGGGGCACTGAGCACAGAGTGCTGATAAGACCTGATACCTTCAGAAATGTTTAGAATACAGGAGAAGGCAAAGTTTGTTCCTCTGGGGTAACTGGGACTAGAACACACCAGGTGACGCAGCTCTAGAAAGCCATTTCTTATAGATGGTCTGTGAAATGCGCCCCTGCAGGACAGCTCCAGAAAAGCAACTGGCTGTATTGCTACTCTGCCTTGACTAACAGGGAGGCTGTGAAACTCTAGAAAACCAAACAGGGCAGGTCATTCTGGAGGAGGCACCTTAACTGTCCCTTGAAGAGAATGGAGATGAGCCAGGGATGGACGAGTGATGTGCCTCATGATGGAAAGGTTGGGCAAGTGATTAACAGAGAAACAAACACCAACAAGAGTGTCAAATAGGAACCTGTGACAGCAGATGTTACTCACAGTGGGCCAAGACCTCATTAAAGGCTCAGTGTGAGCTCAGAGACGCGGTGGGGCAGCTTGTTCTGAGCTCATACCAGCCCCATGAAGCCCACACTATTATTATCACCTGCAAATTGTGGATAAAGAAAAGGCTTTCTAGTTAAACAGTCAGAGTATCCCAACTCAGAAGCTGCAGCAGAATTGGCATCAAATGCATGGAGTCAAATTCCAGCAGCGATGCACTTAACAGCTCCTCCTCTTAGTCTAAGAAAAGCAGTCAGAAGCCCAAGAACAAACAGGTGATCTGGAGTTCAAAGAGCCAATAGAGGAAGATGACTTCTCAGAAGAAAGGAGGTAGACTCCAGAAACAACCAAATGCCAAGCTGGCGGCTCCATCCTTGCCTCTGTGGAACTGAGAAGGGACATCAGATTACTTTGTGACCAACCTCAACTGATAGCTCACAGGACAACCACAAGGAAAGAGTTGGCGGCATGCTGCAATCAATTAGTAATGTCTGCATGGGAAGTAGTGGCACACTCAAGCCTAGGCTTGCATCCGTGCTGTGATCAATGGGGAACCACTGCAAGTGTCTGAATGGGTTGCTTCTCCTTACTGCCCAACAGAGTACCACTGAGAGGGTAATTGGTAAATGATAGAAGCTCATTTAGATCGCAGTTCAGAGTCCAAGCGCAGGCAGGGCCATGCATCTGGCAAGGGCCTTTGTGCTGTGGGAACCTTTGGAAGAAGGCAGAGGTGCATCAGAGAAAACAGTGGGGCCTAACTACCTTTTCATCAGGTTCACACTCTCGTGATAATTTAGCCTTCTGTGATAACACACTAGATCCATTCACCAGGGCCTAACCAATCACTTCTAAAAGGTCACACTTCTTATCGTTGTTACAATAGCAATTAAATTTCAATATGAGAGCTAAGAGAGATGGCCTGGTGGGCAAAACGCTCACCACACAAAGCGTAAGGATCTTAGTTCAAATCCCCAGGGCCCACGTAAAGTCAGAGGGGCAGAACAAACCTGCGATCTCAGTGCTCCCACAGGACGATGGGAGGCTCAGACAGCAGAATCCCTGGAAGTTCACACAGAAGAAACCCTGCCTCAAATGAGGTAAAATCAAGGACCAATATCCAATGTTGTCTTTGACCTTCATGGGCTCACCATAAGCACACACACCTACACGGGGTGGGGGGGGAGGCGAGGGAGTAGATTTTGTTTAAATTCAAGGTTAGTTTTTGGAGGAGACATGCAAGCCACAGTAATGTACTTCAGCAGAGATCTCAGGCTGTCACGTGCCTGCTAACAACAGCAGCAGGGCCTGGGTTCTGTGGAAACCTGAAGATGGCAACCTGTTTTATCAGGCAGACCTGGTAAAACATTGTCACAGCTGTCACCACTTGCTCAATGGCCACTCAGCCTCATTTGGGATCCAAGGAACTCCATCAACGATTTTTCCCTGCTAAACATTCCTAATGTTTTAGAGTTAGGATTTGGTTCTTATTAATATGAATTCATTAGTGAATACTTAAGTAAATCAGACAAAGGGGACTCTGCTCAAGAAAGAGCTAAAGCATATGCATGGTGTGAGTACACACACTGCGTGAGTACACACACAGCGTGAGTACACACACAGCATGCTTACAAATCAAAAACATGGACAACATATGCAGAGATAAGTACCAATGTATGGTCACACCCATGCACACACGTATGTGCATTAGACACATGAATACACAGAGGTGCATATGCATAAATAAACACATAGCACTTGCATACATATGTCCATATAGATGTAAAGATGATACATATGTACACAAAAAAACTTGCATATGCACACAGGTCTATACACATTGATAAACACAAACACACAGGAACATATAAGGGTACAAATACACACAGAGACATGTAAGTACACAGGGTATACACACAGACCTACAGAAACACTGGGACACAAGAACACATGTAGACACACACACACACACACACACACACACACACACACACACAGGGACACATGCAGACATGCACAGAGCTAACAAGGATGGCCTGAGCTGTACCATTGACTTATCAGCCAATAAGTAAATTTGCCTTCTAAACAAGCTATTTGCTCTGCAGACAAATAACTCCTCTGCGCCCCTGTTTTCTCCTGGCAAACGGTGAAAATTAAACTATAGTCTGTGAGACGCTGTTACCACAGTTACTCGCAAACACTAAGTGCTCGGCAACTGTTGATGACATTAAAACAGCTGTGTAGGAGCCAGCGAGATGGCTTGGAGGGCAAAGCACTGGCTGCAGGAGGCTGACTGAGTTCAATCCCCAGAACCCATGTAAAGGGGGAAAGAGAGAATTGACCCCACAAAGCTATCCTTGACCTCCACACTAGTGCCATGGCACACGTGTACCCACACTCTCACACCAAAATGCACATACACACACTCACAAAATAATAATAAAGTTTTAGCTATAAGTATTTTAAATATAAAGATATATACAGACATACAAGGACACAAAAAGCCATATGTATGCAGGCATGGGGAAAACATATAGACACACAAGAACACACAGGAACAAATGCAAACATGTTTACACACAGGGACAAGAGACATACAGACACTCAGACACACAGACACCCATGCTCATTGCAGGAGCTGCTGAGGACAGAAGTCATGCTTGCATTCCCTGGGACAAGGACTTCATATGTCACACACAGGGATTCCTCTTCAGTGTGGCCAGGATCCCCAGTTCAAACACTAAATGTATTCTCAACATCTCCTCCTCCCACCACCGGGGCTGACACTGGCTTCTCTGTCACCATGGAGACAGTGGGTCCCAGCACTTGCCATTCAAGAATGCCAAGATAGATGACGCGGATACTTTCCACAAAGGTGCCCCTACCTCTGCTCAGGCTGGAAGGACTCCTGAAGGACAGAATTTGGGGCGACTTCACTGCCTGGCAAGAGCTTCCCACCTTCTAGCTCCTACCTCAGTCCTGCCCACGGGGAGGAGAAACAAGGCCCCAAGGAGTCTCTACAGCCATGCTTCACTTTGCATCCTGAACAAACAGAGCTCAGCTCCCCCTCCTGCTCTGAGCAGTACACCATGTAGCGGGACTCAAGACTAAAGTCCTGACTGGTAACGTGGTGTTTCTGGATGAGCTCTGAGGCTCAGAGAAGTTAAACAACTGGACAGAGTTCACACAGCAGAGCAAAGGGGTATGTGTGTGTGTAGGGGTGGGTGGGTGTGTCTGTGTGTGTGTGTGTGTGTGTCTGTGTGTGTGTGTGTGTCTGTGTATGTCTGTGTGTGTGTCTATGTGTGTGTCTGTGCGTGTGTGTGTGTCTGTCTGTCTGTATGTGCACATGCATATGTACATGTACATGTGCTCTTGGGTGCATGTATATATGTGTGCATATGTATATAGAGATCAGAAGGTAATATCAGATATCTCCCTCAGTTACTTTCCACCTTATTTTCCAAAACAGGATCTCTCACTCAACCTGGTACTCACTGATTAGGCTAGATTATCTGATCAGCAAGGCTTCCAGGGTCCTCCTGTTCCTGCCTCCAAGCACGGTGGTTACAGGGGCAAGCCTTCAAGCCTGACTCCTCCCATAGGTACTGGGGATCCAAACTCAGCTCCTCATGCTTACATAGCAAATGTTTTATGAACTGAGCCATTTGTCCAATCCTAGAACTGGAATTTGAACCTAAGTCTGACTCAGAGGCCCAGGATTTTCTAAAGCTAGGAATGGACATGGCTCAGTGGTATAGCGTTCTGGTGAGGACTTTCTATGGCTAGTCTGTTCCAGAGGCTTTGAGGGAGAACGTGTTTCCTGCTGGAACCACCCTGGCAGGAGAGGCAGCCCTCTATAGAGAATCAGTGGTGCCTCACAGAAGCTATTAGACCACTGACATAACAGACCCACAAAAAACTAGATTTCCCCAGGAATCTCATACAAGGGAAGGCTGGAGACCTAATGTCAGCCAGGGGAGGAATTTTTCTCCCAGGGAGAAATTTCACAGTTCTGACAACTTGTTGGACCACCTTGCAGGAGGAGAGACTCGAGCCAAGATGATGGTGGTTGGTGCCCAGAGGAGATTAGTAGGATATCCTAATGTGTGACTGAGAATCTAGAGACGGTTGTATGAATCGTGAGGGCTCTGCCTCACTCAGTGCTTTAAGTCATCAGAGGTTTCAAACATCAGATTTATGTATATATGGAGGTGATACAACTGTCGAAGGCAGGCCCTGGTTGAAGAAAGTAGACCTGAACACAGGTCTTTGGCCCTTGAGGCTCTATCCTGTCCTGGCACTTTCTTATAATGGCTCTGCTCTGCTTCCTACCTACCATGAAGTGAGGTATTCCCCTCTCAGCTTCCGGTCCACCATGATGTGAGCTGTTCCATCCTCAGCTTCCTGTTAGCCACAATACAAACAGCTCTCCTCTGACACATGCTAACGCTACCATGGTGCTTGCCCAAGTACATGAATCCACGTGACCATGAGCTGAACCCTATGAGGCCATGAACCAAGGTAAATCTTTCTTCTCTTAACTTCTTTTCTCAAGTATTTTAGTTCTAGAGAAGAAAGAAAGAAAAGGCCAAATTGTTACATAGACTGAGACTAAAAGAAGTGGGATACTGCTCTGTCTCTACTACTGGCTGTATCTAAATCCCAAGGTTCTTGATAACTGTCAAAGGCTTTCTTGAGATTGGAGTTCAAGGAGTGCTCTCTTGATGACACCCGGGAAAAAGCCCAAATAGCAGCAGAAAGAAATCCCTTTGAGCCCCCAAATCAAGGACTCAGTTGTCAATGCTATAGAGTGTCTAAATTAGGAGTTCTCAACCTCTGGGTCTTGACCTTTTTGTGGGTCGAATGACCCTTTTACAAGGGTCGCCTAAGACCACCAGAAAACACAGATATTTACATTAGGATTCATAACAGTAACAAAACTACTGTTGTGAAGGAGCAGCAAAAGTAATCTTATGGTTGGGGGTCACCACAACGTTAAAGGGTCCCAGTATTAGGAAAGTTGAGACCCACTGCTCTAGACACAGGTTGATGGGTCAGGGCAGAACAGCTTGTGTCCAGGATGTAATGCCGTAAGAGCAAGGAAGAGATTCCTCCCTCTCCTTTCTCCCCACTTTCCTTCTTTCTTTCTCCCCCCCCAGCCCCCACCTTTCTCTCTTCCTCTCTTCCCTCACCTCTCCTTTCTCTATTCTCTCTCCCTCCCCCTTCCCTCTCTCGCTCCACCTCTTTCCCTACCCAAGTTCTGCCAGCAGTTTTCGGGCAAGGTGTAGCATGTTGCAAGAATTGTGAGGTGTATCACCAAGTAATCTGTTGCTAATAATAAAGTGTCAAACGCTGCAAATACATGTACACGTCGACTCAAGGTTATCCTCATAAATATTGCTTTCACTCACTGAATTCTGATGAGGCTCCTCCAGCGGGAAAGGAACTAAGAGAAGTCACAGCAACCACTGAGGAGGGGAGGCGTGCAGAGCAGGCATGGCAGGAAGCTGGGCCCCTTCTCTGTTCCCTATGCTCTATGAGATATGTGAAGGCATGTGTCGCCTCTTTCTGGGCACCAGACACAGGTGCATCATTCCATGTCTGGAAGGGGACCCTGAAGGAAGGGAAGGACTTCAATAGCCAATAAAGATTAGGGGGAGCAGAATGCAAATTGAGAGATGGGACCGCTGTTCACCATCCAACTGGCAGTCCGCTTTAGGCCTCCTGAAGGCCTCTCTGTGACGACGCAGCAAACCGAATCAGACCGAATTGGAAAGCCCAGGTTTAATGGGTAAAATGTTCCCAGGTGATTCCCCAGCCTGCAGAGAGGAGACAGGCCGAGAGACCGGAAGAACCTCGTGTCTGTTTTCGGGGATGCCGCTTATATATTCCCTGTGGGAGTCATCCTGAGCCTCTCTGAGGGAAGAGCTGTGTCTGGCAGGCTTTGAAGGGGAGAGTTTGGGGAGGAGCTGTGTTTGGTGGGCTTTGAAGGGGCGGGTTTAGGGAAAGAGATGGGGAGGGAAGCCGAGGGGGATCTTCCACCAGACTCCTTCCAAACAAGTTTGCTCCAACAGATATTACCAAGACAGCAAAGACGGAAAGAAGAGGCCTCCCAGAAGTTGTTGTAAGCAGTGTAATTGACATAGGTCTGGATTCCCTGACTTTCCTGACCTCAGTCTCAATGTGCTTCTCCTCACTCACCAACAGGGTGGGCACTCCCCTGCAGAAAGGATGCTTCAGTTAGAAGTCCCACTTCCCCTCTTCTTGCATATGTTAATTTGGCAATTTTGGAACTTTATATGCCCCCATTTCCTCATCGTCAAAATGCAGATGATAATTAACGGCACTACCCAACAAGAATTGCACACAGCCAGGCATGCTGGCACGTATCTCTAATCCTAGCACTCAGGAGGCAGAGATAGAAGGATTTCCACAAGTCCAAGACCAACCTACTCTACATAGTGAGTTCCAAGCAAGCCAAGACTGCATTGAAAGATCCTGCTTTAAAAAATGCACACAAATTGCTGAGCAAAATATTGAAATAAAGTGGGTGACAAATGTAGAGCAGCCACCCATCATTATCACCACCATCATCACTGCCACCGTCACCACCATCATCACCATCATTAGCATCATCACCATCACCATTATCACAAGTATCATCCCCACCTTCCTCACCATTATCATCATAATCGTTACCATATTTTCACCATCATAATCATCATCACCATCAGACTCCATCACCACCATCACTATCGATATCATCATTATCGCCATCGCAACCATCTCTGCCACCATCTTCCATCATCCTTATTACACCTTAACGATTAGCATCATTATTGGCATCATTTTTATCATCACTGTTTCAGCTGCACTGACAGAGTCTCCTTTATTCTGTGTGATGTATGTCAGTATGCCAAGATATGGTATTTCTGTACATGACACTACTCTGCTATAGATAGAGATGTGGGACATTTTCACTCTGTTACTTATGTGGAGAAGGCAAGTGTCACTGTTAGTTACATTCACACCGATCAGGCACTTACCCTGGTATTTTTAAGCAAGAATGTCTGGATGTTATGTGTGTGGTAAGGAGATGTGTATATTTACTCCTCACAGTCCCTACAGATCTGGCATGTTTAGGTTGGTTGCATATGCTTGGCGGATGTTGCCGCCATATGCAGTAAGACAATCTCAGAAGAGATTGGAAAAGACTTTAGACATTATTAGAGTCATTGGTAACCATTGGCCTGGGGCATGAGGGTCTCCCTCCATGCAAGATGTTCAATCAAGGAATCTTGAGTAATCTGAGCAAGCGATCACTCTACACACAAGCCAAGGCACGCATCACACCAACACTCTCATTCATATGCTGTGAGCGGAAGCACTTAGGAACGTGGAGTCATGTCAGGGGTCTGGATTCAAGGGCTGGCTCCTTCACATACAAGACATTGAGGCTGCTGAACCTCCATTTGCTCAATTGTAAAGTAAGGCTAATCACAGATCCAGAGTTAATGGTGGTAAGGTTTAAAATAAGCAGATGAATAAAAAGTGCTTCGAATCACGCTTGGCCCACATAAGTACTCAATAAACCTCTGCAATTATTGTTATTGCACCTGCCACCACCTCTAGTATGTATTTAAGTATTTTTCAGATCTACACACTCTGAAAGAGTTTAAATGTATTTACTGTAAAATTAAATCTCTACCCTAATTGGAGAGCTGTTCTTGTGAGCCATAAATAACAGGTGACTGCACACATGCGTGCACAGCTGATACCAAGCAGGAATACATGTGCCCCGTGGGATGTGCACACCCTTTGGACACTGACTACTGACTACTTGCTGTGCTGGTCCACACACGAGGAAATGGCCTCAGAAACAGGTTTCAGAACCACAGTCCAGGTCCAAATACATCATCTTGGGCTTCAAGCTGTTAAGAAAGGACTATTTGAAGACACTCGTTTGGCCTTTCCCTAACAAATGTCTAAGATGTCTCTACAGGTTAGGGTTGGAAATAGAGTTACATGATAAGGGTTCATGTTAAGGTTAGAATTAAACTCGGGGTTAGGGTTAGGGTCAAGGTGAGAGTGAGAACCAGGGTTAGCAATTAGGTTTGGGTTAAGGTTGGAATGTGGGTGAAGCTTCAAGCAGGGTTAGAGTTCAGGCTGGGACTAAAATTAGAATCAAGTTAAGAATTAGGATTAGAATGAGGGTTAAGGTTCAGAATAGGGTTAAAATCTGGGTGAGAATTAGGGTTAGGGATTGGGGTTAGGATTAAGGTTAGAAGCAAGTTTATAGTTAAGATCAAGGTGAGGGTTAGCATTAGGTCAAGTGTTGGGGTTAAGGTGAGGGTTGGGGTTAAAATGCATGTTAATATAAATGTCAGGGTGAAGGTTACAATCAGGCTGTGGTTGGTGTTAGACTCTGGGTGATTCCTCACACTTATTCGGAACCTTAGAGCCTGTTTCTTAACCCTCTGGCCTCAGCTAACCTTTCTTGTCAATGACTATCATAATGTTTGCTTCTCAGAGCTGCTAAGTGCGTCCAATGGAACAAAAGTAATATCTTAGAACTTTCGACCACAAGTTAAGTCTCCCACCCCATCTCATCCTTTTCCAAGACTAGAAATTACTTTGCAAAGCCTTCTTTCCTCAAGAGGAAGCCGATCGTTCCTCTGTACTGTACCCATACAGAATGGAGAGTCCTTGAGTTTGTGCTGGTCTTCAGAGACGGAAGGTGCTAGGCTTTTGTTTAGGAAATGGCCCTCTCCCCTCCCCCACCTTCCTGTACTGGAGAACCTAGGCTCCCACTTAAAAATATTTCAACACTGAGCTTGATCTCGGCACGAACCTCAAGTGGCATTGTGCATAATGCAATTAGAGCAGCTGCCTAGTGTCTCCCATTATTGAATAATATGTTCATTAATAGCTCTTCTCTTCCTTCGCCATAATAGTCCCCTGTTAAAAATAAACATAAACACTGAGACCTGAGGTAACTGAGAGATAAACTGGACCACAGAAGAGCCAGGGGCAATGCCAACCCACAACCACTAGGCTGCCACAGTTCCATGACCAAATCCCTGCCAGGGCAACTCCTTGATCCACTGATCCAGAATCCCTCACCCAGCAACCCATGTGGTAACAGCAGGAAATAAAAAGCCATCTCAGGATTTACCTGGCACATCCTCACCACAGCTCTGCAAACCAGATATTGTTAGCTCATCTCTCCTTTCACAGACAAAGAGACTGAAGGTGCAAGTGTTTCCTTGATTTGTTCGAAGTACACAGTTAGGAGAAGTCTTAAGATGCTGAGCCCAGGCTGGCAAAATGGCTCAGTTAGTAAGCATTTGCTTTATGAGCACAGAGACCTGAAGTCAATCCCTAGAACGCAAGTAAAAATGCTAGTCACAGTTGGCAGGGCCTGTAACACCAGCACTGCAGAAGCAGGGAGATTCCTGGTGCTCATTGGCTGACCAATCCAGCCCAATCGTTGAGCCTTAGGCCAATGAGAGACCCTTCCTCAGAAAAGGTTTCTCAAAACATGTCCTCTGGCTTCTACCTGTACATTCATATACACTCATGTGCACTTGCACATACACATGCAATTGCACACTCAAATACACAAGCATGTGAAAAAATAAAAGTTCCTTTTAAGCCTCCAGCTTCATTGGCTCCAACTCCACTACAAGTCCAGCGCATTCTGGAGTTTTCTGTGACGTCTCTGTGACTGTGGTTTGGTGGTGCACGCACAATCTTCTCTACTTTGCAGACATGTCTCTGAGTGCATAGCTCTGTCCACAGATAAGCATCATGTTTTGCAGTCCTTCTGTTCTGCTTCTCCACTCCTTCCATGCTGGGTATCCAAGGCAAGCCAGCCTCGGGTGCTGGGGGGCAGCTCGGCAGTAGATCGCTGCTTAGCGTCTTGAGGGTCTGGACTCCACCCACAGAAAAAAAATTAACAAAGGGAGCATCTCTGTGGGATTATCGGCTCACATGCTCAGGGTAGCCCCTTGGAGGGCTGGGCTTTCTCCTTCCTCATGTTGAAACAGGCTTCTCTGAAAAATACAAGCCCCTTCAAGCCCTGACATCATGATTACACCCTGGGATGGGATGACTCAGTAATTTAGGGAACCAAAGCCTTTAACTTTCAGAATCTTCTGTCCCATCCCAGTGACCATGACTGGAAATTATCTCTTTTTTTTTTTCTAATTTTGTATTTTTACATATTAGCAGAGGGGTGTGTGTGTGTGTGTGTGTGTGTGTGTGTGTGTGTGTGTGTGTGTGTGTGTAAAATGTGTGGGGATGGAGCCTGGCAGTGATGGCATAGTCCTTTAATCCCAGTCTTTGAGAGACAGAGGCAGGTGGAGGTTTAAGGCCAACCTGGTCAGCCAGATAAACCTTATCTTGAAAAAAAAAAGTGTGGGGATGGGGAGTACACATGTGCCAAGGCCCATGTGCGGAGGTCAGAGGACAACAGGAAGAGGCTGGTTCCCTCTTTCCACCATGGACTTCTGGGTTGGAACTCGTGTTGTCAGCCTGGTGTAGCAAGCGCCTTTACCCACTGAGCCTTCTCACCAGCCCTGGAAATGACCTTCGTACATTCCTGGGCCTTCGTCACTGGCCTCTCAGTGCACACCTCATCTGTCATTCCCACTTAAAGAAGCGTAAAGATGGCAACAAACCCGCCCATCTACCGGATGCGGAAGCTGAGGTCCACGGGGACAACCCCAGCGAGTATTCTGCCTTAATTGCTTCCCTGCACAGTCATGTGCTCAAATGCTTGTCTCAACGTTGCCATGAAGGCATTTGTGGGTGGGAGTCATATCTATAATTGGTTGACCTTCAGCCAAGGAAATCACCCTCCATCCACGGAGCTGTCTTGACTAATAAAGGTTTTAAGAGAAAAAACTAACTTCCCTGAGGAAGTGAAATTCTGCCTCAAGACTGAGTCTCAGAAGGAGTCGAGGTGCAGCTGAACAGTAGAGCCCCTGCCTAACAACACTTTTACACCTCCAGATTCCATCCCTAACATGGAGATGGTGGTTGGCCTCCCCTCAGTGGACTATGACGAGGGGTGGATGGATAGAGGTGCATTTACCAAGCGCTCATCGTGGTAACCCTCACAGCACAGCGAATAGGAAAGAGGCCCTCAGTTGGATGCTAAGATCTGGTTGATGGGGGGGTACAGAACTCACATGCACACCCTCACCTGAAACCTGGACCTGTCCGCCTGAATCAGAGGATGGAGGAACCAGGGGATGGGTCTCTGAAAGGAATGGAATGTTCTATTGGCTCCAAGTGTGGAGACCTGCAAGTAGAGAGCCCACACAGCCACTGTCTAACGCTGATAACATGCCATAATACCTGATTGTCCCCATTCCCTTTAGCTGCAAACCCAAGGTGAAAGCAGCCTTAAATTGGGAAGATTTTTTTAAGTCCTAATTATGTGCAAAAACACAATAGGCTAGATCATCTTGTCTACCTCTGTCACTCTCCTCTGTTCCTAATCCACCAAAAATAAAAGCAGCAAACTCAGACTTTAAAGATCCACCTTTGACTCACTCAGTCACCAGCAGGCATGTAATGAAGCCCGAAGGCGGCTGTTCCCTGAAACTAATGAGGCATAAGCATCAGAGACCCACACTTAGATGAGTCCCTTCCAAAGTCTGCTCCTTAGTTGGATCTTTGTAATTCTAGATTCTTTTACTTAAAGCATCTCCAGTTTGCATAGGTCTCAGGCTTCACAAAGCCTAAGTTCATCCTCAGGAGTTCCTGTTAAATGCAGGAAGAAGTTGTTCTGAAGATGCAAAGATAAATAGACAGTGGCCCTGATGAAACCAGAATTCAGTTACACATGATGAGTAAGTACCATACCGTGCCTGCAGCTACCAACACCACAGTGACTATTTTAAAATGTATTAAGTGGGCAGATCACAGGTTAAGTGTTCTTATGGCAAAATAATAATGATGATGATAATTATAATAATAAATAAATAAGTAGATGAGGCATGAGGATACCTTTAGAGGCATGGATGTGTTGGTGGCATTGGTGATGGTGAATGGTTTTATGGATGTACACTCACAGAGTTGTATGTTTAATACAGTATCTGCTATATATTAATCTGGGGGGTTATGTATATGAGCAATTATGTGTATGGTGTATGATTGTATGTGTTACATCATGTTCACGTCTAGTGTCCATGGAAGCCAGAAAATGACATTGGGTCACCTAGAACTGAAGTTACAGATGGTTGTAATCCACTATGTAGATGCTGGGAACCAAACCCAGGTCCTCTGCAAAAGCAGCAAGTGGTCTTAACTACTGAGCATTGTAGCTGAAGTTTTCCTGTGTCCCGCCCATTCCGCAGCTGCTCAGACCCAACACACAGAGGCTTATTATTAATTAAAATTGCTCAGCCATTAGCTCAGGCTAACTACTGACTAGCCCTTACACTTAATCTCAGCCCATTTCTGTTCATCTATATGTCGCCACGTGTTCCGTAGCTTTAACTGTGTGCCATTACATGCTGCTCCCTGGATGACAGGGTGGCATCTCCTGACTTACCTTCTTCTTCCCAGAATTCTCCTTGTCTGTTTATCCTGCCTATATTTCCTGCCTGGCTACTGACCAATCGGCTTTTTATTTATCAACCAATCAGAGCAACACATTCACAGCTTACAGAACATCCCACAGCAGAGCATCTCTACACTTGCAGGGTAGAAGGGATGGGTTGGTTGGTTGGTTGGTTGGTTGGTTGGTTGGTTGGTTGGTTGATTGATTGGTTGGTTGGTTGGTTGGTTGGTTGGTTGGTTGGTTGGTTGGTTGATTGGTTGGTTGGTTGGTTGATTGGTTGGTTGGTTGGTTGGTTGGTTGGTTGGTTGAAGGAGTTCTTTCAGACAAGGTCTCATGTAGTCCAGATTGGCCTCAAACTCACTGTGTAGCTCAGGATGACCTTGAACTTCTGTTCCTCCTGCCTTTACCTCTAGTGCTGGCATTACAGACATGCATCACACCTAGATTAGTATGGTGTGTGTGTGTGTGTGTGTGTGTGTGTGTGTGTGTGTGTGTGTAAAAAAATGCAGACCTAATAAATGGTGCTCACCCCCAAGAAATTGTCTTTGGGAGCTGGAAAGATGGCTCAGTTGTTAAGAGTGCCCACAACTGTTGCAGAGGTCCCAGGTTCAGTTTCCAGAACCTACATCATATGGCCCAAAACCACCTATAACTCCTATTCCACAGGATCTGATGCCTTCTTCTGGCTTCCATGGGTACCTGCACACATGTGGCATACAGACACACACACATATATAAAAATAAAAATAAACCTCTTTTTGAAAGAAAGGAGGGAGAGAGGGAAGAAAGAGAGAGAGGTGGGGGAGGGAGGAAAGAAGAGAAAAAAAAGAAAGA
>CABHPH010150368.1:0-23891 GCA_902168325.1 Peromyscus nudipes
GCCCCAGTACCCACAAACCCACTGTATTCAGTTACTGTTTCTGACCACTCTCTAGATATAGATGGTAGGTTCCCTTCCCAGGGCTGTGATGCCCTCTCTGAAAAGTCACAGGAATCAGGGGTGGTGGTGGTGGTGGTGGTGGTGGTGGTGGTGGTGGTGGTGGTGGTGGTAAGAAGATCTCAGGGGTGGGTGAGTGGGTGGGTTGGTTAGTTGATTTGCTTGCTGTCCTGGGGATTGAACCCAGGGGCTCTCAAGTGTTGCAGAAGTTCTCTAGCACTCATCTATACTCCCAGCCCAACACGTTTGGATTAAAATTCTGCTAAGCACTGAGCTCTGAAATTTATGAATCTACATGACATCCCATCCAGAGGAGCATTACTGTCTCCAGTTCGCAAAAAAAGAAAGTGAGACTTCCAGTGGTCAGCGACAACATGAGCAAGATGTAAAAGGCTGAGCTGTGTGGTGGGTGCTGCCCCCCCTCCTGCCATCTCTTAGCATCAGGAACTGGTTTCTCCACGTGGATAGTAGGTGATATGCAAGGTGGTTAATGAGTGGGGCATAGTGCCTCTGCCCCTGGGGAGGGGGGCACACTGCCTGTATTTGGAGGAATCAAAGACAGAAAAAAAAAATGCCACAATTTGTCAAGGAATGTCACTCCTGACATTCCGTGTCAAGAATGAAGCACCTGGCCCCAACTTCTGCCTAGGACAAGGCAGGTGAGGAAGTGGCCTCTGTAGGGTCCCTTTGCGCTCAACCCCTTTCCCTGGGAGTGGTTTCCTTAGGGTCTGTGCTGAGGATCCTAAGAGAAAGGTTTGTGGGAAACAGGTTCTCAGCACCCATCCCCATCTGCCTGGTGTTCTGTTCCCCCACCCAAAGCCATGCCAGAAGCTTTTCATCACCACTCACCCTGCAACAGCACCACATCCCTGTAGTTTTTCCAGCCATGGGTAGTGCGCTCTTGGAGCTTAATTCTGAGTTGTATCTCTCAGCCGCTTAAAAATACCCATGGTTCCTAACTACCCTTAAAGTGAAAGCGGAGCCTTCATTCAAGGCCCTCCATTGTGGAGTCTAGATGAGGTGTCAGAGTTCATTCTACAGCGCTGGCTTCATGCCTGTCCTGTCCCGGCTGAATCTGGGGTGGTCGAGAGGTGTCCCTGAGCCTGCACTGAGCCCTGCGCTTCAATGGTAATCACACTGTCACCTAGATCCAGCACCACTTTTCGTGACTCCTCCACAGTACCCAGCAATGGGCAAACTTTGGTCACCCCTTAATTCCAGGCTTCTTTCTCTTTGTGCTTAGGCAGTGGGGGACACTGCAGAGACAGAGTGCCATAAAACACCGTACAAAAGATTGCAAATGAACTCATTTTGTTTAAAAAAAAAAAAAAAACTAGTTGTCAAAATATTTTCAAGGAACTTGTAGCAGAATTGTGTTTCCACATCAACGCCTTAAAGAACAGGACGTGCTGGCTGGTGTCTTCTAGAAGGTGCCCTTTGCGGAGAAGAGGACCATGAAGAGACCTCCACACAGACCCCAGTAACTGAGCTCCATAGCGAAGACTGCAGATGGAGAAACCGAGGCTGCGTGTGGTTTGGTTTCACTCTGGTCAGAATTTGTTACCTGTGCCCAAATAACGATCAGATCGGACTGAGAAAACAGGAAGATGACTACTCCCTTTTCGCCATCTATATTCACAGAGAAAGGCCCCCTTGAGCGCTCCTGACGGTGACTCAGCTTCTGAGGTAGGCAGCTGTCAACCTCCCCGCTACCCACATCCGTTAACTACCCGCCTCTCTGTCCCCTGCAGGCTCTCTGTTCCCGCAGCTGAAGCCATCAGAGGGCGTCTTCAAGGTCATCTTCTGGCTGGGCTACTTCAACAGCTGTGTGAACCCGCTCATCTACCCCTGCTCCAGTCGCGAGTTCAAGCGCGCCTTCCTCCGCCTCCTGCGCTGCCAGTGTCGCCGCCGCCGCCGCCGCCTCTGGCGCGTCTACGGCCACCACTGGCGAGCCTCGACAGGAGACCAGCGTCCCGACTGTGCCCCCAGCCTGCGCGTCGCACCCCCGGGAGCCCCCCTGGCCCTCACTGCACACCCGGGCCCGGGCTCCGCAGGCACGAACGAGGCGCAGGCTCCGGTCTCCGGCCGTCGAAAGCCAGCCTCCGCCCTCCGGGAGTGGAAACTGCTCGGGCCGCTGCAGAGACCCACGACCCAGCTGCGTGCGAAGGTGTCCAGCCTGTCCCACAAGATCCGCTCCGGGGGCGCGCGGCGCGCGGAGACTGCGTGCACCCTGCGGTCGGAGGTAGAAGCGGTGTCTCTAAGCGTTCCCCACGACGGGGCAGAGGCGGTCATCTGCCCTGCCTGTGAGCCAGCCGACTACAGCAATCTCCGGGAGACTGACATTTAAGGACCCAGACCAGGTTGGGGGATGTGCTGGAGCCAGGGATGGGGTGCATTGTAGGATACTGCCTCCGGATCCAGGGCTTTGACCACACGGGGGCTCCATCCCCAGAGCAACAGGAACTGGACCTGGGTCGGAGCCCTTCCAAGGTGGTGAGTTATGGCGCCCCCTGCTGGACATAGGTGTCCAGAGCTCTTCCTGGAAGGGAAAGACTGCGAGATTCACCCTTCTCACCCAGTCTGAAAACTGCTTAGTCAGCTGGTCCTGAAGTCTAGGCCACTCCCCTTGGGGGAGGAAGAGGTACAGATTCTTGCTTTGCTGCTCCCAGGGAAAAGATCAGTGGACAGTTTGTACTCCTACGGCCACCCGGAGGAAGTCAGTGGACCTACCATAAGAACTGCATACTGCAAGCTTTGGTGGCATATTGGATGATGCCTGCCGTACAAATCTGTTGTTTTTCGCCCTAGGCCCGCTGCCCCCTCCCCACATTCCTAACCTGTATGTACCCTTCACCTGGCCCAGCCCTCCTTTTACCCCCCCCCAGGGGCCTTACTGTTTACACTCTGTACATAATTCATTGTGCCTGTCTGTGCCCATCACTTCTCACTGGGATTCCAGGCTGCCGACAGGGGAGAGCCTTATTTATCATTTTGGAGCCTATTTATTGGTAAGAGTACTTATATTTTGTTCAGACTGTGCAAACTGTCCATCTTTGGCCTGTAATTCATATAGAGCCTCCTTTTTCTAAAATCCTTAGACCACCACAGGATAGTCGATGTTCACTTTGCTAGTTTTATCATAACTGCCTCTCTGATAGTTGCTGCCCTTTGGGGTTTATTGGGGGAGGGGTGCTGTAGAGGTCAGAAACATACTTTGGGAGGTGGTTCTCTCCTTCATCCATGGGGGTCACTATCCTTTGGTCACTGTCCTTTGGGTCTTTCAGCAAGGTGAAAGGACTTTGGGGCTTTGCTGGCTTTTAAAAGTCACATAAGCACAAACTTCCTTTTTGTCTGGATGCATCTGTGATGCTCTGAGGGTCTCGGGGAACATAGCGGCTACCAGTGCAGCTGGGAAGACAATACATGAGGAGATATACACACCCACGCAGACAAGTGTGTGGATGATGAGAAGACCCACACCTAAGAGTCATATTCCTTTAACTCTGAGTAAAGGCATACATCCCAGGATCATAAACAATTCAGTCTCTAAAAAGAGAATACCAACCACATTTATCCAACCTGCATGGGTGTGAAAACTGTGACCAGTGGGCCCTTAGAAGGACAGCTATCTGAACAACTCCCTGAAACTGGAAGAGCCGGGTACCGGGGCCAACATGGATAGGTGTTGTGAACCAAAAGCGTCTGTCCTCCGCTAAGGGGGTAGTCTGCCTGAAACATCACCACAATTCCAAACCTTTCAAGATAATTTTACAAGGTTGAAAAGGAAATGGTTGCAGGGCTTAGAAAGAAGTGACTTACAAAGCGAGCTGGGATCTGGGTTTCAGAACTGCCCCCCCCCCAAGCACCCAGGTGCAGAGGACCAGGTACTAGCAGGTACTAGGAATATGCTACATACTCCAGAAAAAAAAAAGGCCCCCTTTGTACCTACTGATGTTCTTAAAGCTAGGGGACAGGCTTTACTAACTTCTCACAGAGGTGGAATACATGGGTGAAGTCAGAAATCAGTGAGCGAGTAGCCCCCAGTGTCAAGTAATTGAGCATTGACCTCTTGGGTAGGAGTGAGTCAGGTTTGCTTCATAAGCTTGCTCAGGCTTGGGGGGACCTACCCAGTGGGAGTGGGGGTGATAGAATTGACAGCCTGATCAGTGTTTGTGCCAAGCATGATAATCATCTCATGGCCAGACCCTATCCCCTGGGCACACTGCTGCTCCCCACACCAGGAAAGGGGTGTGAATGAGGTGCAGAAGGCTGCAGAGCCCAGAGAGAGATCATCTTCAGCAGAGGCCTCCAGGGATCTTGTTCTCATAGCTAATAAAGCGCTGCTGCTGACCTCACTCCTGGGACATGACAGGCTCATGGCCAAGAGGGAGGGACGGAAGAGTGATGGGGGTTGGGGGGGAGATTGCAGGTGACGTCAGGAAAATCTGGGAGAATGCACCATTTCTTGGGCCCTTGGGTGCTTCAGCACCTCAGCCCATCCTACAAATCTGTCTAGAAACTGTCTCTGAAGTGCGTAGAAGACATGAGGCCTCTGGCCTCACATGATCTTAGAGGAGAAGGCCCGAAGACGTCTATGGTTGGGGAAAGGATGGTTCTAGGAGTTGTGACAAAGACTGACACAAGCTTTAAAGCACACTGCTGTTTGTCCAAGTCCTCAGGCCCCTCCTTAGCCTCATTCCTGCCTCCTACCCCAGGATCCCAGCTGCCATCTAACCACTCACCTTTCCTTACTTACTCTCCAGGGAACCTCCAGTTTCCCTGGGCTCAACCCCATGCTAATGACGTCTGCTCTGGTGCTGCCCCTTTCCTGATAGTCAGAGTCTGCTGAAACTAACTCCTGCTCATTCCTGTTTCCCTTCTCCTTCCTCCAAAGGCTCCCCTCTACCCTTAAACATTCCCAAGGGTTGTATTCCTCTTTTCAACTCTCCACATAATCTCATCCACTCCACATCTCAATGACCACTTACACGTAAATGACTACGAGGGACTTTCTTGAGCTCCAGATGTGTGGTCAACCTCCTAGGCACACCCCAAGTCTGTTTCCTTCCTACAGAGCCGCTGAGCATGCCCTGCCTCCTCCACTCTCCGACTTCTTGGTTTTGCATCTTGTCAAGATCTTCTTCACAGATTCCCATCTCTGAACAAGCCCCCAAGCATCTTACAGCCTCTCAGGTCACTCATACCCAGCCTGTGTTCAGTGCACTGAGAGTCCTTATGTCCCCAAGAGCAGATATGCCCTGCACTTCTATGGTAACACACGCTCCGCTCCGCCTTCCAGTTGACCAGCCCCTCCCCCTTTAGGCCTCTGTCATCAACCAGTCCCCGGGTTCCTCCTGTTCCAGTTGCTGACAAGTTGTGGCGAAGTGTCTGAAATCTCTATCATCCTTCCTTGTATCACAGTTCCAACTCCTCAGACCCCTCTTGACCTTGATTCTATTCCCATCCTTTTATACCCCTAGGGGACTGACTACATGGTCACCGTCTGTCCACTTGGAAGGAATTTTTTATAGTTGGCCCCCTCCCGCCCTGCTTCTTGTGGCTCCAGAGAAGCACAAATCCAGATGCTCGAAAAGGCTAAATCAGTCCTCGGCCTCTCTGCCTGGAATAGTTCACAGAGAACCACTGAGGGGTAGGCCCTTTGAGAAAGGAGCTTGGTGCTGTTCTCTGGTAGTCTGGGCTTCCTGTCTTCCCTTCCCCCATTCCGACCTGTACCTCAAGAACAAGGAAACTAAGAGAATGCTGACCAGGGCAGAGACCTACATTCTAAAGTGACTCTGGTCTGAAAGGACCCACAGGAAAACTGCAGGATGCATTTAGAATGGAGACAGGAGACCTTCAGCCCAGTGGGATGGCTGTGGTAGAGTGCTTGCCTCTCATGCATGAGGCCCTAGCTCCCATCCCCAATATCAGGGGATAGAGTGTACCAATAAGGAGTCCAGGAAACGGAGCCACACAAACTGGGCTCTCAAAGAAACAGGCTGGAAGTAAAATACACCGGCAGCATCACCAGCACTCGGGCTGCCTGCCCTGTTTGCACAGCTCTCTTTCCCCACTAACTGGCTCCACCCGGGTGTCTGTGTTCACTCCTTTCTACCCTGCCAGAAACCAAAGAAAGAGTCCTAATTCCTTTTCTGTTCTTCTCATAACATACCTCTACCAATGAAATTTTACTGGGGTGTGTGTGTGTGTGTGTGTGTGTGTGTGTGTGTGTTCAGAGGATAACTTTCTGGAGTTAGTTCTCTCCTTCTACCTCTTACACGGGTTTCAGGATTCCATCTCAGGTCCCTAGGCTCATGCAGCAAGCACATTTTCCCACATCGTGTCATCCACGAGCTCCTTTCCCTGAGAACGAATCAGATTGGTCCCACTCATCCTTCAAGCCAAGCCAAAGAGATCATGGGTCACTGGCCAGCTCACAGACTGGCTGATTTGGGGTCAAATCTAACAGCAGGTGAGGCAGATGGGCATAGGAATGGTCACAGAGGACAAATGCCATCTGCACACCAGCATGGGGGAAGGGAGGTGCTCAGAAAGTGGGAGGCGAGGGCAGGTAATATTGACATCTCTCGGCACACTGGATCAGCTAAGGAGGCCATGAGCATTAAAGACACTGCTCTCTCCCTGCGGGATATAAGGCGTTGTTTTTCTCACCTGATAAGCTAAAGGGTAAGTGGGTTGCTAGAACTCCTAAGCTTATACTGTCTGCTTCACGATCTTCATTGAGGGCTTTTCCTCTTCGCTGCACCGTGACCAAGGGCATGTTGCTCAAGGTTGAGAACGAGAGGCTCCGGACTGCAGCTACAGCTAGTGCCTGCCTCCAGTCATCCAGCATCCAGAACCACACCTCCCCTATGATCTCACACTTGCCCTTAATGGCCAGAGGTAGACTCTTGCATGAAAGACTGGGAAAGTAGGTGGGATTGGTTTAGGAAAGGGGCCCAAAAATTCTGCCAGCCAAATTCAGACTTCCACCCGACTTAGTACTGCCATCTTAGTTAGGATTTCTATTGCTGTGAAGAGTCATTATAATCGCAGCAACTCTTACAAAGGAAAACATTTAGTTGGGGCTGGCTTATAGTTCAAAGGTTTAGTCCACTATCGTCATGGCGAGAACCATGGTGGCACACAGGTAGACGTGGTGCTTGAGAGGTAGCTGAGAGTTCTACATCTGGATCCATAGGCAGCAGGAAGACAGTGTGAGCCACTGAGTCTGGCTAGAGCTTCTGAAACCTCAAAGCCTATCCTCAGTGACACACTTCCTCCAAAGAGGCCACACCTACTCCAACAAGGTCACACCTCCTAATAGTGCTACTCCCTATGAGCCTATGGGGGCTGTTTTCATTCAAACCACCACACACCCACAAACTAAAAATGGGGGAAAGTCAAAAGAATATTTTATGGTAATGTGTGAATATTACCATCTAATATCTTCAATTTTGCCTCTTGATTCATAAAATGTAAATTTATTCCCTTGACCTTTACAGGAAAGGCCTACTGGCCTCAGTCTTGGGAATAACATAAAGGAATCATTGATTGCTTCTTGGTAGAACTACCTGGAACAGAACAGGGTTCTGGCAAGCAAGAAGCCTCAGAATGTATCAGGCAGGCAGCCCTGGTGGCCTGCAACGCATTTCAAGCCTGTATTCAGTTATTTAACTTTTTATTGGAGTATATTCATTGTACATCGTGATGCATTATTTCATCTTCAGACAGCCATAAACTAAGAGTTAGCCCCCTCACCAGTCTCTGGGACAAAGGAGTTATTCTGGAATGCATCTGCCTTGAGGACATTTTCTCAGAGTGGCCAAATGTAGGGTTTAGAAAGAGACCTGAGAAAACCAGAAACTAACCAGCCACCTGTGACAAGGTGCCAGATCTCAGTGTTAGAACTACAGGAAGCAGGTCTGGTGATCTAGGCTGTCTCAGTTCACTGCACTCACTGGGGAGTGAAGTTTGTAAGCTCCAACCAGACTAGTCAGTGCCCTAATGACTGAAAATGAACTTGATGGGAAGCCTAAAAGCAACTTAGCAAGCTGGAAGGCAGAGATGGAGGTTCTGGACCTGGGCCAGTGAGCTACCTCCTAGTTCATCCTGCCTGTTTCCATGCTGCATTCTTCTCCATCTTCCTTGATGCATTCCTGTCTGTCTTCCATAATGCATCCTTCTCCATCCCTCTCCAACCTGAAGGTGATGTTAAATCCTTTCTAAGTCTGACTTGTATTTCCTTCCCAACTCTTTCCTCTTATTCCGTGTGTTGGTCATCTGTCATGGGTCCTCTTCAGACTGGAACACCAAAAGACAATCAAGAGATTTTATTTCTAAGCTGTCAGAGAACATCTTATGGTCACCCTGGCGAACAAGCTTGTGTTTGTGGTGAATTCTACCCACACAGGAGGGATCTCCATGCCTCCTGACACCCTTCAACCAGCCAGTACTCTCTAACCAGCAGCAAACACCTAGGTGAGGTCACTGAGTAATTCATGCATTTGATGTTTACTGAGCACCTACCATATACCAAGTAGGTGAGAATAAAACAATTTCAAGAAGAAAAACAAAAATGAAAACTTCAGCCTCCATGGAATTCTTGTTCTATGATATCTAGGGGATACATAATAAACTAAACAAACCCTACGGTAGGTTGCATAGAAATAAGGAAAGAGAACATAAAAGGAAGTGGTAGAGATAGGGACATTGCACCCTAGAAGACGTGGACATTCTCAGCAGATGGTGATGTGCAAGAAAAGGCCTGAAGAGATTAAGGAAGTGAGCCTAGCGAGTCCCTGAAAGGAAGCATTTCAGGCAGAGGAGACAGCTAATGCCAAAAGTCGTGACTTGATAGGACACCCGAAATGTCCCAAGATCACCAAGAATGCCACCTACTGTGGCAATTTTAACCATCAAGACATGAGAGTGGCTTTGCGGGGCAGTTCAGGCACAGGGAGTGAAGGGGTGGCTCTGGGGGTGTGCCAGAGATGAGGCCCACTTTTCAGGTGCCACACATGTTCACAGGCTCCTCCCTAGCTACCAATTAGTCAGCCCTGTTAGGAGTCCTTTGTCCCTTGGGGAAGTTTTAATGTCTGATTGATTTGGTTTTGATCAAAGACAACGTTTCTAAGTTAAAGTAGCATCCTATGAAGCACTTTCTAAGACCTTCCCTTTAAAATACTAAAAGAGAAAATGAAGATAAAAATTTCAAAACAGAGATGAAAAATAGACTATCAGCCAAGCATTTGCATACTGTGGGAACCAACTTGAAGTCTGTGGGCCCTTGCCAGAATTACCCCTATGTAACAAAGGCATCACTGGCCAGGGGTTTGATGTTCCTCCATTCCATAGACCCACCACCACCCTTAACTCCAAGAGTCTACTTGACCATCAAACCTGTTACCCACCATCCTGTTACCCACAAGGGACTTTCTGAATCATCAGGAAATGAACCAAGGTCCACCACTCTCCTGATCCCCTCCAGGGACTTCCTATGTCCACAAGGACTTCATGGTCACTGGGTTATCTAGTCAGCATGTAGGTTTGGGGTCAGGAGGAACTTAAAGAACAGAGTAAAATTGTAGTCTTCCCACTGTTTCATCTGATGGAGAATGAGTGGCTGGATGAAGTTTTAGGATGTTCTTCAAGAGGAGAGTGGGTCTTACTGGTAGGAGTACAATAGAATTAAGAGTGCTCATTGGCTTCAAAACATAGCCTGCAGCAACATACCCCTTAAGCCATGGAATGCCTCCACTGTGGGTCCAACCCTGTGGCCTGGTCCTTCCAGGCCCCTTGTTGGGGTGAGGCCACACTTGCACCCTGAGTGACTTCCCCGTCTATTACCAGTGGTCAGAAATACCCTTCGGGGGCTGACGACTCTCCCAGTGAAAGATGGATCTATCAGCTATTATCATAATATTGTGAAACAACCTACCACCACAGTCACAGATCACAACTGCAAGCATTTCTTTATCTTGCCTATGTCTGTCTTCAAGCCCCAGGTTTGCCTCAAGATTTTCATGGGTTCAGATCTATTCCCATTTTTCCCCATATTCTCCTTGAACCATCAGCTAGAGCATGTATTTCTCATGGCAAGCGGTAGTTGTACAAGAAGCCAAAACCAAGCACACACATTGTCAGCTTCTGCTGCCTGCCTCAGGAAAGACGCCTTAAGTTATATGAAATCTGTGCACATTCCTTTAGCCAAAACAGTCACATGGCCAACCTAACAATCAATGGGACAGAAAAGTAGACTCTGGCCCAAGGGAAGAGCACATGAGTGAGTATTTGCTGAACAATTCTCTCGCATATCACAAGGAACCAACTTTCCTGGCAAATGTAACCCTGTGCCTTACTCTGTCCTGTGTCCAGGAGCTCCAGGTATAATTATTGAAAAGCCCAGTGACCCTGAGGAACCTGGACCCACTTCTGATGTTGACAGTTTTCTTCCAGCAAGCCAAGATTTTTACACAAAAGTGGGACCATTCAGGACCAGATAATGCTGTGTGACTCAACCACATGTATAACTGTGAGGTAGCAAGATGACACCCAGAGGGTGACTGTGACCCTGACAAGGACTCACAGGATCACATTTCTGCTTCTTTGAACCTTTTCTCCAATCTATTGACTGTTGAGGGCCTGGTTTCTTGGCAGTGGCTCTCAGGCACTCTTGAGCAGTCTTTCAGCTCCACCTCCTAGGAAATAACCAGACCCCTGCAACTTCAGCTCTCCCAGAGTCCCTCTCCCTCTTCTAAGGCTGGCCAGTCATGGGCATCACCGTGCCACTGCCTTCTGTCACCACAAAGTTGCTGTGTCATAGCCAAACACAAGATCTCGGTCATTCAGAAATGACACCGACTGCTCACACGTCTGTAGTCAGCTGACCTTGGCTAGGTTTGTGTGTCTCAGGGCTGGCTGGTCAGTGACCTAGACCAAGCCTGGCTTGTCTCCAGAATGACTTGGCTCTGTTCCAGATGCCTCCCAGCCTAGCCCAAGTGTGTTGTCATGGTGACTGCCAAAGTGTGGAAGCTTAAGGAGAACAGGCAAGGACTGTTGGCGCATGCTCACTTCATTCCCTTGTCTGAAGTTGCATAGCCAAACGCAGGTTCATTTGTGAGGGCCTCTGTAAACAAACAAACAAACAAACAAACAAACAAACAGACTGGCAGAGCGAGGTAAATAACAGAAACCTATTTCCTTACAATTCACAGGCCAGAAATCCAAGCTCAAGATGTTGTTGAGTAGTTTTCTCCTAAAAACCTCTCTCCTTGGTTTACAAACGGGTCTTACTCCTTGTTGTCTTCAGCCATCATTTCTGTTTGTCTACATCCTAATCTCTGTGGCTGAATTAGGCTCTATTCTAATGACCTCTGTCTTAGTTAGGTTTTTTAATGGCTGTAAAGAGACGCCATGATCACGGCAACTCTTATAAAGGGAATATTTAATTGTGGTAGCTCGCTTACAGTTCAGAGGTTCAGTTCACCATGGCAGGGAGCATGGCGGCATGCAGGCAGGCATGGTGCTGGAGAAATAACCGAGTGTCCTACATCTTGGGGGCAACAGGAAGTCAACTGATTGTCACACTGAGTGAAACTTGAGAAAAGAGACCCCAAAGCCCATTCCCACAGTGACACACTTCCTCCAACAAGGCCACACCTCCTAATAGTGCCACTCCTTTTGGGGACCACTTTCTTTCAAACCACCACATTCTACTCCCTGGCCCCTAAAGGCTTAGAGCCATATCATAATACAAAAAAAAAAACTGCATTCAATCCAACTTCAAAAGTCCCTATAATCTATAACAGTCTCAAACTTATTTAAAAGTTCAAAGTCTCTTCTGAGACGCATGACAATCTCTTACCTGTAAAAATCAAAATCAAAAAGCAGATCACATACTTCCAACATATAATGTCACAGGATATACATTACCATTCCAAAACACAGGGAAGGGAGCATAGCAAGGAAATACTGCTGGACCAAAATAAGATCGAAAACCAGCTGGGCAAACTCCCAACTCCTTTGATCTACAATAAACCTTCTCTTCCACCATATCTGGAAGCAGTCATGTCCTTCCTTTTTTATTTTTTTTCATTCACCCACATGTAGTAAGATTTCTTGTCAGACTATCTTTGGATTGCCAGCACCCAAATAATCACACGGAGACATTCTTATTAATTATGGAAGCTTGGCCTTTAGCTTAGGCTTGTCCCCAACTAGCTCTTATAACTCAAATTAACCTGCTTCTATTAATCTATGTTCTGCCACGTGGCTTTTACCTTTCCTTGGTATGGCACATCAGACTTGATCTGAGTCTATTGGCAAATTCCCTGGGCCTAGATTCCTCTGGAGTTTCTCTCTTTCTCTGGAAGTCCTACCTATTCTCTCCTGCCTATTGGCCATTCAGCTCTTTATTAAACCAATTAGAAGATTCCTTAGGCAGAGACACAGCTTTACAATGTACAAAAAGATTATCCCACATCACCTACCTAGCAGAATTATGTTTTTCCTGATAAGGGTGCAGGGGACTTAATGATGGTTGTGACCCTACACCTGCCTCATGCCTGTTAGAAGTATGTCTTTGGTATGGGAATCAGAGCCTGATGGATGGTCAGTTCTAGTGAGTGTGAGTGAATTTACATCCTGGCATCCTAAATTTCACTTATCTCTAATGAGTCTAGTGTGGTAGATTAAATGTAATTGGCCCCCATAAGCTCATAGGGAGTGGCACTATTAGGAGATGTGGCTTTGTTGGAGTAGGTATGGCCTTGTTGGAGGAAGTTTGTCACTGTGTGGGTGGACTTTGAGGTCTCATATATGCTCAAACGACTCCTAGTGAGTCAGACCACTTCCTGTTGCCTGTGAGTCAAGATGTAAGACTCTTCAGCTCTTTCTCCAATATCATGTCTGCCTGCATGCTACCATGTCCACTATGATGATAATGGACTAAACCTCTGACCTTTAAGCAGCCCCAATTAAATGTTTTCCTTTATTAGAGTTGCTGTGGTCATGGTGTCTCTTCCCAGCAATAGAAATCCTAAGACAGAAGTTGTTACCAGGGTATTGCTGTGATAGGTCTGACCATGTTTTTGTTTGGAGGAATTTGGACTTTGGGACTTTGAATTAGGAAAGCAGTGGAATGCTTTAAGCACTGCTTAAGGGGCCATACTTGTAGGAGCATGGAATACAGTGGTGCTAAATGTGATTTGATGAGCTGTGAGGGCCTGGCTCAAGAGGTTTCAGAAGAAACAAATGTTAGTATGTTGTCTAGAGATCATTCTTGTGATATTTTGGTGAAGAATGTGGCTGCTTTTTGCTCTTTTCTAGAGTCTACCTAAGCCTAAAGTGAAGAGTTTTGGATTAATTTCATTAATCTCAAAATAGCCTAATATTGACTCTGTTCTGTGGTTATTACTGGTCATTCTTATACAGATTTATAATGAAAAGGAGCAAGCTGAGAAAGGAAAAAAGAAAATGTACAATTTGAGGAGAAAAGGAGCACCAGGAAGTGGAATAGAGCTAAGTCCTGTATTCAAGGAGACAAACAGATTAAGAAATGGAATAAAGGTAGTGGTGACCTCAGGGCAAGAGCCCATCCAGCTAAATTTCCAACTTGTGAAAAGGAATTGGAAAACAACTTAAAGCAGGGTGAGATGATGCACACCTTTAATCCCAGCACTGGGAAGGCAGAGGCTGGTAGATCTCTGAGTTTGAGGCCATCAAGGTCTACAGATCCAGTTTCAGGACAGCTATGCTTATGCAGTAAAGGAAACCATCAAAAACAGGAAGTTGGTTAAGATGTAATTGAACAAGGGAGCCATGTTCCAGTCCCAGTAAGCAACAGAACTTGGCAGCTTTGGCCACATAGTTCTGGAGTTAAGGATAGAAGAAAGGAGCTATAGAATTTGCCTCCACTACTAATGAAAGCTGCTGAGGCCAAGCATGCATCAGGGATGTCCCTGAATGGAGGCCTGGAGAGGCCATTGCATGATGCTGTGAAGGTGAAGCCTGTATTGATTTGGAGACCCTAAGATGTTAGAGATGCCAGAGCCATGGGATACCTGAGGAGGAGAGCTGCTAACAGGAAGTGGAACCAGCCCAAGAGAAATAAATATGTTGCAGTCAACAGAACTGAAAGGAGTTGGAGATCTGAAGAGCACTTTGACATCAGACATGGAGGTGCAGAGTTTGGAGTTTGCCCACCTGGTTTTTGGTCTTGCTTTGGTCCAGTATGCTCCCTTCCTTACATTTTGAAATGGTAATGTATATCCTGTGACATTATGTGTTGGAAGTATGTGATCTTGTTTTTTAGTTTGATTTTATAGGGGATTACAGTTAAGAGATTTCATGAATCTCAGAAGAGACTTTGAACTTTGGACTTTAAAACATTGCTAAGACTGTGATAGACTATAACGACTTTTGAAGTTGGACTAAATGCGTTTTGTGTTATGATATTGTTACAAGCTTGTGGGGCCAGGGAGTGGAATGTGGTAGTTTGAATGTAGTTGGCCCCCATAAGCTCATAGGGAGTGGCACTATTAGGAGATGTGGCTTTGTTGGAGTAGGTATGGCCTTGTTGGAGGAAGTTTGTCACTGTGGGGTGGACTTTGAGGTCTCATATATGCTCAAACCACACCCATTGCTTCAGACTACTTCCTGTTGTCTGGGGGTCAAAATGTAAGAACCCTCAGCTCCTTCTCCAGCACCATGTCTGCCTACATGCTGCCATGTCCCACCATGATGATAATGGACTGAACCTCTGAACTGTAAGTGAATCATTTAAATGTTTTCCTTTATAAGAGTTGCTGTGGTCATGGTGTTTATTTCAGCAACAGAAACCCTAATTAAAACACCTGGCTAGCATATTACTACTTATCTTTCAGGTATTTTGGAAGCAGAGCTTCTTTAGCTAAATTCCACTTGTGTGACTTAATGCCTCCTAATCAAATCTATTAGCAAGTCCTTTATAACACCAATTCCATCACTTTGAGTTTCTTCTACATCAATACCACCTAAAGAAAACAAGTACATGCAAAAATGTGTGAACTGGAGCTGGAGCAATGATGACTTAGTGCTTAAGAGCACTGGCTAGGGCTGGAGAGATGGCTCAGCCGTTAAAGGCTAGGCTCACAGCCAAAAATATAAGAGCACTGGCTACTCTTTCAAAGGACTGAGCTTCTATCCCCAGCACCTACACGACAGCTCACAAACATCTGTAACTTCCAATTCCAGGGAATCTGACACCGTCCTGGCCTCTGCAAGCACCAGGCTTGGTGTACAGACATACGTGCAGGCAAAACACCCACACACATAAAATAATCTTTTTAAATACAGTCACACACAATATGGCTGACTCTAATCCTCTCATAATTTACTTATCCTTAATGAGAGAAGCCAAGCTAAAAAAAAAATATGCTGTTGTTGTTCCAAATATGAAAATTTTAAGGTCAGCAAACAAATAAAAAAACAATAGCATTTTCTGTTGGATGTCTTTCTGTATGTTGTGAATATATGTGTTGCCCCCATTGGCTAATAAAGCAGCTTTGGCCTATGACAAGGCAGCTTAGAGGCAGGCATGAAATCCAAGCGGAGATACAGAGAGAAGGGCAGAGTCTGGGGAGACGTGAGCCCGCAATCCAAGGAGCAACATGTGATAGGACACAGGTAAAGCCATGGAACACGTGGAGATACATAGATTAATAGAAATTGGTTGATTTAAGTTATAAAAGCTAGCTAGCAAGGAGCTTAAGCCATAGGCCATACAGTTTGTAATCAATATTAAGCCTCTGAGTGATTATCTTATAAGCGGCTGTGGGACTGTGGGTGAGAGAGATTTGTCTGGACCCTGAGGTTAGGCAAGACCAGAGAAACTTCTGGCTACAAGCATTAGGGTCCAGTCCTTTGGAAAAGACAGAGGCACTTGTGTTTGAGAAGTCTAGTGAGTGTTTACCAACAACACTCATGAGCTGGAGCCTTGTGTCCCCAAAACCTCAGGTACTGGGATGTTGTTGCTAAAACACCTTCCCTGGGAAGATGTAAACAATGTCCTCCTTCTAAAGTCCCCAAGACAAACCAATTCTACCAAAGTTCACTCTGGGGAACCAATGAGTTCATTAGACTTACAGAGCAATGGATGGAGGGTTATGGTCTGGTGCATGGTTGACCTGAAAACAGCCACCCTGGAAGGTCTGCATCCAACATGGATGATGACTTCCTGTAGCTGCATAGACTAAGTCCCCTCTTTCTCCATCTACTTTCTTTACCCCTTCCTGAGAGCTCCCCCATCCCTGGCCACAAAGCTATGTGTGACTAGGGCAAAATTTCCTACAACTTGTTGGGAGGAAGAGCAGTATACTCAGGGAGGGCAGTTTGCCTCAAAAGGTAGTCCTGTGCATCAGAGATAGAACCTAGTGGGCCAGGGGAATGGCCCTCATGAATGGATCCTTCCTTATGTGAGTCCAGCTCTCATGATAAGTGGTTGTTATAAAGCAAGCCCACCTCTCATGAGCCTCTTCTCTCACACACCCGCCTCCCTTCTAATTTTTACCATGAGTTGAAATGACACGAGGTGGCACCAGAGTCTGAACAGATCCTGGCATCTCATCTTGGCCAAAATATCACACCAGCGGCCCCTATCCCAGCTCCGGCAGAGTCCCTGTTCACCCCTGCAACCTCATAAATCGGGCCTCCGTTTCCCACTTTTCCTCTCAGCATTCTTGCTTCCCCAGCCCCTACCAGAGCGGCCATTAAGCCCTGCCTCCCGCATCCAATGGCTTTTCTAACCAAACGTGCCAAACTCTTCCACAGCTCTGCCACAAAACAGCTGCAAAGGCTAAAGAACCACCCAGTCAGGCTTTTCAGTGACACCCCAGTTCTTTCTAACATCTTCCTACCTAGTTTCTTTTCCTGTTTCTGTAATAAAATACACAGACAAAAGCTGCTTAAGGGGAAAAAGGATTTATTCTGGCTCATAGTTCAGGGGCACAGTCCACCTCGGAAGGGAAATCAAGGCAGCAGAAACTTGAGATGAGCAACGGGTTAATGCATGCATGCCAGCGCGCAGCTCTGGTTCTCTACTACACAGCCCAGGACCCACCCACAATTAAGATAGGTCTTCCCACATCAATAATAGAATCAAGTTGGGCCCCCACAAACATGCTTTGAGGCCCATCTCCCAGGTGATTCGAGATTTTGTCAAGGTGACAACATTAACTTGAGCTTATAATCGTATCTCCGTGATTTGTCTGTGTGGTTCTGTGCAGCAAGCATTTATTTGTTCTCACTGTAGATCACAGTCTGTTGTGTGATGGGTATGATTTATAGATGCACTCTGGTGATGAACAAGACATTAGATTTGTTTCAAGTGTTTAACTGCTAGACCAGAGTGACTGTGAGCATTCTAGTACATGTCTTCTCATGAATTTTTATATTGCCTGGAAGATTTTGTTGGAATATATAAGCTGTAGTGGAAAAAATAAAGAAAAAAATAAAAGAGAATACAGAAGGAAACCATCAAGAGTGTGAGTGTCTTTTCCCTTACCCCCTTAGATAAAAAAAAAAAAGTCTTAGTATGCTGACTCTATGGATTCCCTTTGAGCCCTGCACTGTTGGAGGCTAGCCCTCACGGCAGAGGTAGGAATGTTTACTCTGCACCATTATATGTTGGAAATAAACTCTTTCATATTTTAGGAGCTGACGAGTAAGAGACTTTGGACCCTTACAGTATCAGAACTGTTAGTGACTATGGGAACTTTAAAGTTGGACTAAATGCATTTCATATTATAAAATGGTTACGAACTCCTTGAGACAAGAAGTAGAAGGTTATAGCTTAAAAGTGATGTTTTTGAGCCCAGTGTGGTGGCGCACACCTTTAACATCAGCACTTGGAGGCAGAGGCAGGCAGATTTCTGAGTTTGAGGCTAGCCTGGTTTACAGAGTGAGTTCTAGCACAGCCAGGGCTACACAGAGAAACTCTGTCTTGGAAAACCAGGGGAAAAAAAAAACCTGTTTTGGTGTCAAGTTAACCAGGGGTAGCGTTCTAAGAGTAGTTTAGGTGTCGCTTTGATGAAGTCTGCAGTCACCTGGGCGATGGGCTGCTGAGCATGCGTGTGGGGGATTATCTTCTTATGTTAATTGATGTTGGAAGACCCACTTAATCATGAGTGGGACCAACACTTTTTCCCTTAAATTGCTTTTGTCAGTGCATTTTATCACCGCAACAGGAAAAGAAATTAAGACAGTGTGTTTACATTAAATTCAGGAATGAGCTGCTCTCAGAGGTTCAGTTCCTAACACCCACATGTAGCTCACAGCCGTCTGTAACTCCCTTTCCTGGCCTCTGTGGGCATCAGGCATGCACACAGTGCACAGACATACATGCAGGCAAAAGACCCAAACACATAAAATAAAACAAAAATTTTTTTAATGGATTCTTTTAAAGAAATGAGCAAAATTAAAACTAAGATGTCAGGTGTCTTGAGAGTGGCAGCCCTTTGGTCTGATTAGGATCTAAAATGTTCCCCAAAAGTGCAAGGTCTCCCCGCTCACTTCCTCTCTCCTTCCCTCTCTTTTCCAGATACTTCCTGCCATAATGCTTCACCACAGGCCCCAAAGCAATGTGTCCGCAGGGCCCTGGGCAGAAACATCCTAGACTGGGACCCAAAATAAACCTTTCCTCTTTATGAGCCAATCATGTCAGATATTTTCTCACAGTAGCAGAAAGCTGATGGACACATCCTTAGTAAGGTTAATGACTGGGAGAGACACAAAGACCACTTTTGTTTCTTGATGTAACACAATGAGGTTCGAATTTTTTAAAGCACAGCACTCATTATCTGTGTATTGTAGTGCAATTTGTAGTGGTTTTGAAGAAGAATAAGGTAGGAAAAAAACAGATATTAGATATGGACTTATCTAGTGATTTACTTAAGGTGCTTTTTGTACTGCTTATTTGCCAAGTGTGACTTCATTTGCCACCTAAAACAGAATGACCTGGAAGAATAGCTGAAACAATGGTTCATTGTCCTTAACAACCTGCCAACTGCTTCCTATAGGTCCATAAAATCTTGCTTGCTTCACAGCGCCACCTTGTGGGCTTAGAGTATAAAATGAGACTACAAACCGGACCCTGCATGGAAGCCTTTCAGGAGCTATCCTGGCCTCCAACAGTGCCATCTCCTCTCTTCCACTCACTGCTGTCATAGTGCTTACTCCAGAAAGATTCCTGCAACAGTTTGAATGAGAACGCCCCCTACAGGCTCAGGTGTCTGAACACTCGGTCCCCAGTTGGTGGTGCTGTTTGGGGCGATTTTGGATGTTGGGCCTTGGAGGAAGTGTGTCACTGGAGGCAGCTTTGAGAGACTCCAATTCCCTCTTCACTTCTTGCTTCTGGTTGAGGATGTGAGCCTTCAGCTTTCTGCTCCAGCATCACACCTGCCTGCTGCCATCACCCACCCACCCCCACCCCACCACACACCAAGATGGCGATGGACCCATCTCTCTGGAACAATCAATCAAGCTGAACCCTTTCTTCTGTAAGCCACCTTTGTCGTGACGTTCTGTCACAGCAACAGAAAAATAACTAATACACAGCTACATCCCAGTAAATAAGCTTATTCTTTTTAATGAAACCTTCTTTTGTCCCCATGATGTAGCCAGATTTAATGGGACACAATAAACACATTTATACCTAATACTTATTCCTCACACTTGCATCATTTGCACCAATACATATCAGGATTGTGTGCACAACTCTGACACTCAGCTTCACTTGAGGAGCAAACTAAAGTAACACTTCTTACTTATTGATTTAGTGAATGCATTTTTTTCTCCAGACAGGGCTTCGCTGGCTGTCCTGGAACCTGCTCTGTAGACCAGGCTGGCCTCGAACCCAGAGATGTGCCTGCCTCGGCCTCCCAAGTGCTGGGATTAAAGGCTTACATCGCCACTGCTCAGTTGTAAATGAATTTCTTGAAGCATAATTAAACTTTCTCAGCTCAGAGTCTGGCATAATAAATGAAATAACTAAACATCTACTAATAACTAAACATCTACTTGAACAACAACAACAAAAAATGAATGATTGAACAAATAAAAGAAAATCCCTCACATTAGGAACCAACGGTGCCTCTTTTTATTGTTAATGAAAAGTCAATGGCAATGCAGGAAGAGATACAATTACAATATTATTATTTGTTCAGTATTAATTAAAGGGTGGTCCCGTGACGACTTGTTTGGTTCAGAAAGGCTCAGAGAATCCCTCTCAATGCAGCAAGCGCTGTGTTCCCATATGGCCAGAAGGTGGTGCCAGAGGTCACAGCTTGGTCCATGGCTTGGCCTTTCTTCCAGAGAACAGGCCTATTAATATCTGCCCCTCCGAGCCTGCCTTGTGAGAAAGGGAGCCAGTCTGCCTTGTGTCTCCTTGCAACTGGAAGATCCCTACCACCAGCTGCTGGTGTGAGCGCAGTGGGATGGAGGAAGCGCCGGCGCAGACAATGGTATGTGAAGCTTACCTGTGGAGAGGAGAAAGAACAACCAGAGCACAGGGACTCAGCTGATTAGAAAGTCGGGACAAAGGTCCCTGCATTAGAGGCTGGGGTACAGGGGTGGAGGGTCACCATAGCAGAGGCAGGGGCCAACCACCCCTCTCATTCTGTCATGAGGGAATTCCCCCAGGAGACTGGAGAGCTTGCAGTCTGGGTGAGGAAGTGACTTCCAGAAGTCAGCTTTCATTGGTCCTTTGAGGCAGAAGGGCCTATGAGGCAGTAAAGAGAACAGAGTTGTGGGAACGAGGGGAGTCTCCGAAATCTAAGGGGAGAAAGCTGACAAGGGAGGTCCCAGAGGACTGTCACCAGCACTGGGGAGTGGGTCTCCAAGGTTGACGTCATTTTTGCATGGTGTCCTCCTTCCCTTCCCAGCTCTGTGAACTTTTTATGTTCAGCTGCTCATCCATCAGGCACTATTTTAGATGTACTGGGTACGCAGCAGTGAACCTGGAGCTTCCACAGGAGTGGGAGGGTGGACAGGAACTGCAAAGAGACACCAAATAACAAAAGGGGGAAGAAAAGCTGTGAAGAGTGGCCAAGGAAGGGAACGGAGCAGGAACCATGGGAAAGGGAAGCTCAGGGGAGTGTCCCCAAAAAGTGTCTTGAGTGGAAATCTTAAAGCAGCAAGGTGGGACAGGAGTTCCAGACAGAGAGAGCAGCCAGGACTGAGGGGAGGAGGAGGGAGCAAGTGGATCTGGGGACATCTCACAGGGTGCCTGCAAGCAACACCTTGGGTCTCCAGTGTGAGGGTGGCCACCGGAAACCAGGGAGGCGGGACTGGCCATCCTGGCTGGGTGGCCAACGGGCTGAAGGAGGAGGTTACAGAGGAACACCATCTAGCAGGCTATTGCAGCCTTTCAAAGCAGACATGCAGAACAGTGGGGAGTTTGAAAGGATTAGATTCCAAATGTGTAAGGAGAGTTGATGAGACTCACCTATGGCAGTTCAGGTGATGAGGCGTGGATAGTGACCTGGGTGTTCTCCTGAAGCCAAAGGATGGCAGTACCACTCACTCAGATGAGGAAGAGTGTGGCGGGATTACACTGTGGAGGAACAGGGGGTGGGGGGGAGTTCTGCTTTGGCCCAGCTACATCTGTGGAGAGACGGCGTAGGCAGCACTGTATGGCCTGTGTTGTCTGCGTCCTCTGTCCTCTGCTTTACTCTGGCCAGTGGGCACAGCCCTCCTCCTCCAGGAGAGCCTGCTGGTATGGCTTGGTCCACAACTGAACCATGCTGACTGGTTTCAGGAGAAGAGTCCAGGTGAAGCGACAGACAACGGTAAAATCCCAACCCCTAGAGCCATTTACAACTAGTCAGGACACACAGAAGAGAAGCCCAACCCAAACCCATAAGCAAAGGACCGCTCCCCGCCCACGCAGCTAGAGAGGACACTGAAGTCCCTCACAAATGAGAAGACAGTGTGGTGACATGGCCCTGAGCTGGGGTGTCTAGATGGCTGTGTGATCCCATGTGGCACCACATGCTGGGATAGGGGTAGTAGTAGATGCAAGACAAAAAGTAGAGGGTGGGATGAAGGGTGAACCCCGAATCCAACAGGCCCAACTCATATGTGCCCTAAATCTGTAAAATAAAATGCCCAACACTCCACATCCCTTGAGAGCAGGTGTGGGGTGTTCTTTTCTACCAGCAACAACCACCACTAGACTAAAGGGACATGATCACGGCTTTATCCACCTACCTCCACTTCAGCTGTATGGAACAGGGCAGTGGCCAAGCCCTTTGTCTAGTATTAAATATATAGCATGAGGTTATATGCCATGGTCACCTTAGCAGGACACTTCCTGCCTGCTCTCCTATACACATGGGAAATGGGCTCAATAAACTGGCTGACCCAGAGAGAAGTCCAGCCTCCTGACACTGTCATTACGTTGAAAAAATCATTAGACAGGTGATTCTTAAGGACTAGCCAGAAACCTGCCTCATACTACACCTCAGAGCTTCCCTTTTTCCCATCCCAACGAGCCCAAGCAAAACAGTTACTACTACAGTTTGGATCTAGACCGTCCTCCAAAGGCCAATGGGTTAAGACTTGGTCTGTGGTACTACTGAGACACGATGGAACCTTTAAAAGACAGGGCCTTTGGAGGGGGGGTTACCCAGGTCATTTTAGGCATGCCCTTGAAGGGCACATTAGGACCCTGGCCCCTTCCTTTGTTTCCCAGCCACCATAGACAGTCCTCCACCACACGTTCTTATCATGACCTACTAGTCAAACACAACAAAGCCAACCAACCACAGGCTGAAACCATGAGCCAAGACAAACGGCTCCTTATTTTAAGTTAATTACCTCAAGCAGTTTGTCTCAACAATGAAAGCAGACCAACACAGAGACTTCAATCCGAAATGCCTCACTCCTACTCTAGGCTCAGGGCAGCTGCCATCATGTGAAAAGTAACCGCCATTCATAAGTGACACAGTAGCAATGGCAGAGACAATGACTGCCCAGTACCCCTGTGGAATGTGTCTGAGACTCCCACCAAGTGACAGCTGAAAACCTTAACTCTGAAGTCCCCAGTGCCTACGACACAAGACTCCAGGATACAAACTTTTCTTTGCAAGTGAACCTCCTGGCCATGGAAATGACATGGCAGCCCTGGTGTGTGTTCACAGAAGTGTCGCACACTAGACAGAGCCCAGACACCACACTTGCTTTCAGAAACTTCGTCAGCATGAAGGAAGCATGTTAGAGGCAGTGTCTCCTTCTGAAGGGCTTTTCTCTTCCTTGTCCATCTGCCTGTTTTGGGGACTGTGTCATGCACACTACTCACAGGACACAGCTATTTGATGGAAGGCAACATCCTGGAGACATCCTAGAGGGCTGACCACTTCGGCAGATTCTTCAGAGCCACCATCCTGCATCTGTCCCCATCTGCATCTCACAAGGGTCCCTTGGCTTCCTCCTTTGGTTGTTCTGTCCCTTCATGAGACAGCATGTCCCCTAAGCTGTGTGGCTCAGGAGAGCCCCAAAGCAGTCCTTCTGAGAACTGTGGTTTCCTCTGCTATGAAACCCTCACACAGGTGCAGATACAAAGGATGAGGGGTCACGGGCAACAGACCTAATACAATAATACCCTATTATATGAACTCAAGGTCAGTCCTTCTCACCAAGCCACTGATGGACTATAAGATAGTTTGAATAAGAAATATCGCTGGGCAGTGGTGGTACATGCCTTTAATCCCAGCACTCTGGGAGGCTGAAGCAGGCAGATCTCAGTGAGTTCGAGGCCAGCCTGGTCTACAAAGTGAGTTCCAGGACAGTCAGGACTA
>CABHPH010150369.1:0-27095 GCA_902168325.1 Peromyscus nudipes
TTTTTTTTTTTTTTTCTGAAAGATTCCCAAATTGAGTTTATTACTTAGCCTAATTGGAGGGAGTTAACCAGGATCTCATAAACCCTCACCGAAGTCTTTGCTTAGTGTGCAAGATTGGCTCCAGGACTGATGAGCCGGAAGGTAAGCAAGTCTGGGCTTATAGACAGATGGACAGAGAGTTTCTCAAAACTAAAGGTCCAGAAGACTAGCTGCCAACCTCGTACAGACAACCACCGTGCTGACACCACAGAGTAAGCACTGCTTTTGACATCATTGTCACATGGCCTGCAGTGCCACAGAGAACTGGTGAAAAGATATTATTACATTGGCCTCCTGCCACAGGCAGCAGAGAAATACAGACACTGTATGTGTGGGCCTGACTTAGAAAACCTTTTCTTTTACATGTGTGTGTGGAGGTCCAAGGGAAACTTGTGAACATCAGCTCTCCCCTTCCACCATGGGGGTCCCAGGGACTGGACTCAGGTCATCAGGCTCGGTGCCCCATCTGCTGAGTTCTCTCCAGCCCACTCCCCATGTTCTTTGTCTTTAAGACTAAAATCTCAAGTGTCTGTTCACAGCAGTCAAATTTCGTGAAGAAAGGAGTGAAGAAAGGGAATTAAAGTGAACAGATTGAGTTTTGTTTTTTTT
Organism: Peromyscus nudipes; assembly: GCA_902168325.1. Classification (NCBI taxonomy): domain Eukaryota; kingdom Metazoa; phylum Chordata; class Mammalia; order Rodentia; family Cricetidae; genus Peromyscus; species Peromyscus nudipes. The sequence continues at coordinate 649 of CABHPH010150369.1, forward strand.
AGACAGGGTTTCTCTGTGTAGTCCTGGCTGTCCTGGAACTCACTCTGTAGACCAGGCTGGCCTTGCATTCACAGATGTTTGCCTGCTTCTGACTCCCGAGTGCTGGGCTACCACAGCCAGCTTGAGTGAGAATTTTTTAAAAGATGCATTTATTTTTATGTTATGTGCATGGGTGTTTTTGCCTGCACGTGTGTCTGTGCACTTTGTGTGTGCACTGCTCAAGGAGGCCAGAAGAGGCAACGGGATCTCCTAGAACTGGAAACACCGAAATCTGTGAGCTGCCATGTGGGTGCTGGGAACTGAACCCAGGTCTTCCGCAAGAACAGGAAAGTGCTTTTAACTGCCAAGCCATTTTTCTAGCCCACATGTGTAGTACAAATTGGTAGAAGGTCTTATTAATAAAAACAAACCTGGAGCCAGGTATTGGGGTGAATGCTGGAAGATCAGAGAAGCAGAACAAGCCACAGCCACCTCACCTGGCCAATTCCTCAGCTGATCCTGTTTCCTCAGACTGGAAGCCTCTGAGTCCTCATTCAGAATGAATCTCAGCTGAACTGCTGCTCGAAAGCTGAAAGCTTAACTAGCTCTAGTTCCTGGTTTTCACGCCTTATATACCTTTCTGCTTTCTGACATCACTTCCTGGGATTAAAGGCTCACTTTCTGGGATTAAAGGCGTGAGTCACCATGCCTGGCTGTTTACAGTGTGGTTTTAAACTCACAGAAATTTGGATGGATCTCTGCCTCCAGAAGGCTAGGATTAAAGGCGTGTGTGCCACCATTTTCTGGCCTTTATGTCTGTCTAGTGGCTCTTCTGTTCTCTGACCCCAGATAAGTTCATTATGGTTCATGATATATTGGGGAACACAATATCACCACACACATGAGAATTGTTTTTTATATTTATTTATTTATTTATTTATTTATTTATTTATTTATTTATTTATTTATTTATTTTACTGAGACAGTCTCTCTACATAGCCCTGGGTGGCCTTGAACTCACAGAGATCTGCCTACCTCTGCCTCCCAAAAGTGCTAGCTTTAAAAGCTTGCACCACTATTCCCAGCTTGAGAATTGTTTTAAAAGGAGGGTAGGAAACATACCTTCCTGCTTGCAAAAATTCATAGATAGATTAATATTGTGTGAAGTAATTTTTAATTTTAAGAAATGCCTTGAAATTGAGTTGAAATACTTTCAAATGGTTTGAAATTAGCTCTTCATATTCTCTTTGGTTTTATGTGGGTTTTTTGTTGTCTTTAAAGATTATTCTTATTTATGTGCATATGCGTGCATTTGTGTGCCATATGTGGTCTACATGACTTGTGAATGGAGGTGACCTTGGAGGGCAGAAAAGGGTGTTGGGTCCCCTGGAGTTACAATCCCAGGCACTTGTTTCTGAGCCACTGGGAACTGAACTCGGGCACTCAGGTCCACTGGGAGAGCAGGAAGCTCTTAGCCCGGAGCCATCTCTTCGGCCACAAGGCTTGACATGTCTTTAACTGGTCTGCCTCCTGTCTTGGGCCCATCTTGAGTGTTCAAGTCATTTTTCTGTTCTGCCTTTCCTCGGGAACATTTGTGACTTCATTCACATTTTCTTGCCTGTGAATCAAAACAGAAATGTGAATTCAAAGTTTCTTCAGAGGCAGCGTGTTCATAGATTGGCTATTTAAAAAGTCTGTGGTAAAGCTCTTTAAAGTAGGAAGTGTGGCTATTGTAACATCACACACACACACACACACACACACTTTTAAAACTCCCACTCTTTAAAAACAAAGTCTGCAGTAACGTGTCCCTCTAGATTCTGTTTGGAATTACTAACCATAGCTTTCTTTCAGTTAAGGCTACCATCTCTGAATTTTCGGAGCCCTCTTTGGAGGGCATGGTAGGAAAGCTCTCTGAGTGTCAGGCTGCTGTTATTGATGTTTGTGGCAGAGCCTTCTAACTCCAACCCCTGCTGAGCCTTTAGAAACCTGGTAGATTGTTAACAAGGTTAGCTGGAGTTCATGAACTCTGCTCTGTAGACATGCAAAGTCTTAGAGCTTTGATATGGAATTGGCAGGGAAGGCGGTCTCATATTAAAAAAAATTAAATTGTTTATAAAGGACAAACTTATGAAAGCACGTTGGGTTTTAATACAGTTTCTGCTGTATAAATATTGCATTTTCAAACATAATATGCTTAGAGAATTGTTATAAAAGCTTTGTTCTGACAGTATGCATAGAATCCCCCCAGCCTTTTAAAAGCAAATAACAAATGTTTTTTTCTATATGTTAATGTAAGCAATTTAGAAATATTTTGTTATTTACATAAAGAGAGTGTATGGCAGCAATATCATGAAAATCAGTCCTTTGGATATGATCAGAACCTGTGGTCATTAAAGGGTGTATTTGTTACTACATACAACTAAGGAACTATTTAGCGGAACAATTGCTGCCCTAGATTTACAGTGAAGACGCCCGCCCAGTGGGCTACACTGTGACTGCAGAGTCAATGTATTTTTCTAGGGGGAGTCTGGATATGGAAGCTAGAAGAATTTTCTAGTGGCCACGTTAGCTTCTCTATGCTTATTGCAAGTGACTTCAACTGAAGCAGGAAAAAGACAGAGAGGGGGCAGAGGTAGGGTTGGGAAGCTGAGTTCACAGCAGCTTAATCTCCTCCCGCGCTCCCTGAGAGTCTCACCAGCAGCTCTGGAGAAGGCTCTATTTGTTGTCAGAATTTAGCAACAGGAGGAAGAAAGCTCAGAGAGTCACCAAGCACGGCCATCCCCTCCTCTTCCCTTGGCTCTTGGTGTTGCACCCTCTCAATAGGTCTTTTAAGCTAAAGGAACATGTTTTGACCTCATTCCAGCTATGGGCCGATTCATAGGGTCAGACTCCACCAGCCTGAATAGCTCTCTCCAGGAAAGGGAGGTACTTCCTGGTGGGTGCCGGGCTTCATTGTGTGGAAAACCGGCTGCCCGCCCCCACGTCCATTAGCATTTATTGAGTATTTGGTGAACAGCTGGGTGACCCAAAGGAGGAAGAGCTGATGCTAGCTAATCTTTCATTTGTCCAGGGAGACAACTGTAGAAGGTGGTCCTTGAAGTACATCTTTAAACGTGCCCCCAGGAGAGGTACGGAAAGGATTCCCCTCTTAGCTACGACTCACATTGGTCCTCGAAGAAAGCTTTACAGAGGACAGGCATGTTGGTGTGTGGAGGAGCCCACCTGGCAGGGGAAAACATTTTATCCAGACAGCGCAGAACAAAAGAATCAGGCTGCATTTGGAAGGCAGCAAGCGACCTGGTGTGACTTAGGCTTTAAAACAAGGCCTGTGGGATGCAGAGGTGGGAATCACTCAGCTGGGAGAGGTATAAAAGCTTTGTTTGGGGAGAGAGAGAGAGAGAGAGAGAGAGAGAGAGAGAGAGAGAGAGAGAGAGAGAGCGATCAGCAGAGGGCTCTATCAGATGTTATACAAGTTGCTAAAAGAAAAATATCAGAGTTAGGTGGTAAAGAGATCACTTTCACATGAGGACTGGTCAGAAACAGAGAAATTAGGAATCCAGGCAAGAAGTGATAAAAGTCTCATACAAACCCTTCTAAATAGGAATAGAAGAGCACAAAGTAGAGAGATTCGGGAGGCAAAATTAACAGTACTTGGCGATAGATTGGATTTGGGGGTTGTGGTGGTTTGAAAGAAAATGCCCCCCCAAAGGGAGTGGAACTAGGAGGTGTGGCGTTGGAGTAGGTGTGGCCTTGTTGGAGGAAGTATTTCCCCTTGGAGGCAGGCTTTGAGAGCTGATACATGCTCAAGCCACGCCCATTGAGACAGACCTCTCCTACTCCAGCACCATGTCTGCCTGCATGTCCCACCATAATGATAAGGGACTGAACCTCTGAAACTGTAAGCGAGCCCCAATTAAATGTTCTCCTTAGAGTTGCCATGGTCATGGTGTCTCTTCACAGCAATAGAAACCCTAACGAAGGCAGGAGAAGAAGAAGGAAGGAGAAGGAGAAATGAATGACTTCAGGGTGGGTCACAACCATCCATAACTCCAGTTCAAGCCTCCTTCTGACTTCCTTGTGTACCAGGCATGTATGTCACACACACACACACACACACACACACACACATGCAGGCCAAAATAAACCGAAAAACAAAAGCAGTTCTTCATCAGAGTGGCAGGAAACTCATTACCTGAGCTCAGGCAGCTGTGGAGGCGTTAGCCTTTGCACCTGAACATCTACCTACTCCAGGTATTATGAAATTTCCTCTTCCCAAATCCCTGACCCACAGAGAATGAGTTAGGAGGGGAAGGGCCCGAACTGACATCCGCTGTGAAAGGCAGATCAAAGGAAGGACAGTAGGCTGAAAGGAGAGGAAAAGCACTGGTGGATTTTTAAGCAGCTTCCAGGAGACATTGCCACCTGCTCTGTCCTTACATGATCTCAATGCCAGGGATTCAGCTCCTGGAGGTCTTAGATTCTGTTCCCAGCACTCAAAAAAGAAAACACCACCCCCAACAAGGGACCGACGACCATCTCCCTGAGTCCTTGCAACTGTGATATCATTTTACCCATTTTATAGGTGAGGAAGCTGAGGTGTAGAGATGTTGGGCAAATTACCCAAACCAAAGAACGGATACATGATGTCCTGAGATTCAAACCCTGGTAGTTGCTCTAAAGACCGTGATCTCACAAGTAGAAGAGCAGGCCGCAAAAGAGGCAAAGCTGGGTGTGGTTATGCCTCCCTGTTACCGTAGCCCTGAGAGGCCAAAGCAGGAAGATCACGAACTCTAAACAGTCTGGGCTACATAGTGAGACTGTCTCAAAAACAAAATCAGCTGAGCACGGTGGCATATGTCTATAACCCCACCACTGGGGAGGACAAGGCAGGAGGATGGGCAGTTCAAGGCCAGTCTCCGCTACATAGTGAGTTTGAGGCCAGGCTGGGCTACTACCTGAGAGTCTGTCTCAAAACAAACAACTCTAAAACCCCAAACCAACCGACAGATAACAGCAACAACAAAACCCAAACAACTAAAGGTGTGTGTGTGTGAGAGAGAGTGTGCGCGCACACGGTACTGCTTACTTTCCTCAGCGGCTGGTTTCCAGTCATGTTCTTCCTCTTTGGTCAGCCATGGAAATGTTCCTCTCGCGCTGCCTTGTGCTTCCCCTCGTCAGTCTGCTGTTCCCTCCGCCCACCCATGGTCTCCCAACTCGGAGGCCCGTGCATGTGGTTGACAAAAATCCTTCCAGGCAGAGCCAGGGCGTGCATCTTCTCACTGTCTGTCTACACAGTCCTGCTGTTTGCACAGCTGGTCTTGTTGCTCCTAATGGCAGAGAAGGGAGGCTGGAAAAGACACTGGCTTTCAACATTTTTTTCATGGTCTAACCAGAAGAAATTAAACTAAGGTCCGGAGGTTTCCGACCGCCTTTTTAGAGGCCAACATTCTTTTATTTTCAAGTTCCCTCTCTTGTCAATGGGTGTGGGGTACATTATAGCGATTACTGTATAAATGCCGTTTGGTTTTGAGATTTGCTCAAGGGAAGTGCCTTCCTAAAGAAATAAATCTTTTTTCCTCTTACAAATATTTATATCCCCTTTAAAATGGAATATCTGTGACCTTTCTGTGATCAGAGCTGGTCCATTGTGTTCTTGGCCTCCTGGCCCACCCCTTTCCTTCGCTTCCTTCAACAAGCCTGAGTCTGTTTTTTCAATGTAAAGAGTCTGTTCACGGAAATCCCACCATGAAAACCCTGTGAGTCAATACACTTTGGGCCAGGTCCAAGGCTCAGATAATGAAGTCAGTGGTACTTATGCAAGAAGGGATTTGCCCCATGTGGCAATAAATCTGTCATTTATATGCCATAAACACAGAATGGCGAGATGTATTCGAAGGTCCTATTTGGAATTAATTTAGCAACTTTCATAGAACTTCTGGACTTGGATATTAATAACTAGTGAGGAAACTAGTCTATCGAGGTCTGAAATAGGGAAGAGCTACTTAGAGTAAATCTAGGGCCTCACAGGTATTTCGGTGTGCTGTGTGAGCAATTACACTTTCAGAGGCAAACTGATGATACCTTAGCTTAGGTGACTCGAGGGACAGGCCGAGCAGGTGACAGCTGAAACACAGCACCATGTGATTGAGGGATGTCAGTCAACAGAGGAATGAATGTCCAGAGAGCCCTCAGTTTCCCGTGGAATGCTACCGAAAACGGTCTTTCAGAGCAGGTGCACCATTCACGTGCTGTCTCCAAACTAAGTGGATCCCAAATCAGATTCTGTGAAGTAGAAACCACATTAGAAATCATATTTGGACCAAAAGTCCCTTTTCCTTCCCACAGGAATTACAATTTTGATCAAATCAATGCTGAACAATATTACTTTTTCTTCCTTGCTATGGTGTGTCTAGAAATGGTTTGTGACAGAAAGTCTTTCTATAGCTTTGCTTTCAACATGCATTTATGTTTTAATGATACATTCTCCGCCTGTAAAAAATGTAATTATAGCTCACAGAAAATCAACACATTTTAAGCATTCTCAGTATATTTAGGCTGTCAACAGGGTGCTAACATCCAACATTACTCTGCTTCCGCCTTTAATGGCTAGATTGTTTTCTACAGACTGCCTAATGACACAAGACTCCGAAATTCTGTTGGACCATTGAACTAAGAATGACCTGAGCAGACAGAGATGCTTTGGCCATCTGTCACTGATGGACGTATTGATCTGGACATGGTGGCTGAGGGCACTGTGTACTGAGGTGTTGATAACCCTCCTTGATATGTTTGTGATGGGTTTGATTTCTCATTGTCCTCCCCAGCTATGGAGCCCTTGGGCAGTAAGCAACCTGGCTGAAAAAGCACACCGCCAGGTCAAAAGGGTACATCAGTCCTCATACATTATTCTCTCGGGTCACCCTGTAGCACGTCTAAGTCCAAGAGAAAGAGCCCTTTGAAAAGTTTTTATTTGGAAAACTTTCAAGCACATAGGAAGTTGCTTCCCACCTAGATTGAATGCCTGTTTTGCCTTGCTTCTACCTGTCAGAACCATTTCAAACAGTCTGAGATCCACTCGTGGTTAGTGTTTCACATCTGATTGCTGTGACTCTGAAGTCAAAAGAGCCTGTCTTTAACGTTATAAAAGCACAGCAAAGGTAAATGGAGGAACCCCGATCTCAGATTCTGTCATAGGTATAAATAAATAAAGGAAGCACTTTGGTCATACATATGGCGTCTACTCCATGATGCTCAAAACAGTTCAGTGTATTCCTCTGAAGTAATCCATTTTCAGTGAGTTTAAGTGGTGGAATGCAGCTTCTGTGACAACCCTCATGAGAGAATGGTTTTTCTCTTTTGGATAAGCATCTTTTACAGTCTGTGCAGGTTGACAAGAAGCTAAATCCTTAAAAGACTGCCTTACAAATTTACATACGGCCATTTGGAGCAATTAATGCATTATAAAATGAAAGTCACACTTGTAAATGACTCACCATCTTCAAAGTAGTGAAAAAAGTAATATATATATACTATTTATATAGTATACATACATACACACCATACACACACACACACACATACACACACACACACACACACACACACACATATATAAACAGCCTCTTTTTCACATCTCCCTGTGGCCTCATAAAAATAATTCTAGATAGTTAATATTCTATGCAATTGCTGTATCTGTTAGACTCTAGCAAAATCCTATCTGTTTCAGTGAGTACTCTGTAAACATTAACTGTTGATGATACACAAACTACCTTTGTTTTGGGGTTGTTGTGTGTGTGTGCTAGGAATCCAACCCAGGATTTCTATGAGTGCCCCGTTAACAGTGAGCTACACCTCCAGGCTTTCACTCTCAGTGGTGATTCCAAGATCACACGATGTGGAGCAGGGTTGGAGAGTTATACAATGTATAAGGGGAGCCAACACTGAAGGGACCAGAGAACATAATGAAAATCCTCAAGGGTACGGCCATCTACATAGGGATTGGGAAATGTCCGCCGTATTAGCTCATCTATAAAACTCACTCGGCAAACAATTTGCTAAGAATTTTCTAAAATTAGAAATTCTTGGGAACTACATAGAGGGATTATATTAAATCTTTTCCAAGATCAAGGTTCAATATCCGGCACATATATGGCAGCTTATAACCATCTGTAGCTCCAGGGTTAGAGGATCGAGCACCCTCTTCTGGCCTCAGTGGGCACCAGGCATGCGTGTGGTGCACAGACATACGTTGTGTACAGTGTAGCTTGGGGCCTTGACCTGACTAGAGGCTCAAGGGAATGAAGAAAAGACAGACACACAGACACAGGTCCAGAAAAACTGAGATCAGGTGGGCCAAGTGCACTCTGATAGAGTGGTACCTACCATAGCAGGCCACCCAGAACATAGCGTATTTCTCTGTACAGCACAGAGGGAGGGGTTAGCTAGTCTCAGGAAGGGGTGTTGGTAGACGAGCAGGCTCAGACTAAGCATCTGGGAGGAGGAAGCTGCACTTGCTAGTTTTTGCACACACTGTCCGGTCCTTCATACACAATAGTTCTTGCACAGTGTCAGCAGTCACACTCAGACCAGAGGAGGGCTTTGCCATCCCGCTGGGCCTGACTTTGGAGGGAAAGCTTCGCCACTGGGTTGGAGGCACTGGTACTTGACATAACCACCAGGACAAACAATACCCATTCACTCAGGACTTCATCTGTCCTTTACATACACTCAAGTCTTCTTCTGCTCCCCACAGACATTCATGTAGGAAAAACCCTAGATGCATAAAGTAAGTCAATTTAAAAGTTAACAGATTAGAGGCAATAATAATGCAGAGGTCTTGTGGTATTTGTCACTTTGTAATGAATTTATGATTCAGAAAAAAAAATCAAGGATGATTTGGTTGGTGGCAGCTGGGTGCAGACTAAGAGGCCGAGGTTCAGGCAAGCTTTGGTTCCATCAGGTGACTTTTAAAGGTGGGGATAACAGAAGTACAGAAAGGGTTCTGTTTGCCCAACTTCTTTTTCATAGTTCTTTTGTTTGTTTATTTGTTACATTTTATTTATTTTGGGCATGTATGTGTGGAGGTGAGAGGACACCTGCGGGAGTCAGTTCTCTCTTTCCCATTGGTTGTTTCTTCTCTCTCTCTCTCTCTCTCTCTCTCTCTCTTTCTCTTTTCTTTTTTGGTTTTTCGAGACAGGATTTCTCTGTGTAGTTTTAGTGCCTGTCCTGGATCTCACTCTGTAGACCAGGCTGGCCTCGAACTCATAGAGATCTGCCTGGCTCTGCCTCCCGAGTGCTGGGATTAAAGGCGTGCGCCACCACCACCTGGCTTCCTTGGCTCTCTTGCTGTCATATTTGCATGAAAAGCCTGTTTCTGAGTTTGTACCTTGAATTCCAACCCTTTCTTTTGTAATTAGGGTCATCATTCTATTTTAATTTCTTCTGCTGTGATAAAGCACCCTGTCCAAAAGCAACTTAGTGACAGAAAGGATTTCTTGGGCTTACACTTCCAGGTCACAGGTCATCATTGAGGGGAGTGAAGGCACATCTGCTTGCTGTCCCAAACAGCATAACCTCCAGCCAAGGACTTGCTTTACACGGAAGATGCCCCTTGCTAGCCAACTCACAGATCAGCCTGTACTAGGCTGGTTTTTTTTAATATATGTATATTTAAGGACCACTTGCCTAGATGGTGCCACCCACACTGGGCTGTGTAGGTGAACTTTTCTTTCCCTCCTGCCAGTTCCCAAATAACCAATTATAAATGCTCAGCCTGTAGCTCAGGCTTGTTATTAGCTAACTTTTATAGTTCAAATTAACCCATATTTCTTATCTACCCTCTGCTATGTGGCTCATGGCTTGTTACCTAATTTTCTATATCTCCTGCTTCCTCTGTGTCTACTGGTATCTCCTCTGACTCCACCCTTCTTCATTCTAGCATACTTAGTTTGGCTGTCCCACCTATACTTCCTGCCTGGCTACTGGCCAGTCAGCTTCTTATTAAACCAGTTCAAGTGACAAATCTTTACAGTATATAAAAGGATTATTCCACGCAGGGCTCCTCCACTATAAATTAAGACTCATGACAATCTCAAAGATAATTCCTCAACTGAGACATCTTCTCTCAGGTAACTCTTGGCTTTGTCAAGTTGACAGTTAAAGCTTATCAGGGTAACTGTATGTCATAGCATCCAGCATAAAAGGACCTGAGAAAAACCTTACTTTAGAAAAAACAATGCTGACGTCAGAGTTTTGGTGACTTCATGCTGTGGCAGTGGGACTACAATCATGGTGCTGTAGTTGCTAACCTAGTGTCTTTCTCCTTCACCATGTAGTTGAGACCCAAGGATCTCAAATGTGTGAAAATTTTCTAGACTATCAATTCAAGGTGATAGAATGAACATTACTCTGACTTGACTTTAGGGGCACAATACTTCAAGTAAAGATATAGTTCACTTTTAGTAGTGATTTCTTTACTTTATAAATATACATATAATTTCAATTTTGTTTTGTTTTGTTTTTCAAGACAGTGTTTTTTTGTGTAACAGCCCTGGCTGTCCTGGAATTCACTTTGTAGACCAGACTGGCCTCGAACTCAGAGATCTGTCTGCCTCTGCTCCTGAGTACTGGGATTAAAGGCGTGTGATACCATGCCTGGCTCCTGTTTCTTGCTTTAATATTATATATTCCACATAAAGTATTGTCCCAAATTAAACAATTCCCTTTCAAGTCCTGTAGGGCTTTGAACTGTAAAAGTCTTATTAATATCTATTATCTGGGATAGGAGCTAAGAGCAATGTGTACTTTCAAATTAATGAAAGTGTTCCTTTGATTGCTGAGCACAGGCCTATGAGAAGCATAACAGACGTTAATATAAATCATCATCTTTTTTCATATATGTGAATATAGAGAGCTATTAAATTAAACTATCTTGCTCAAACTCATAACTAACTCATGGTCCAGCCAGGATTCAGTTTAAGTCTTTGAATCCAAATCAGTACGTTTTCTCCTGCTGTCTCTAATTACAGGAAGACATTTTAAAATCTTCTAGCACTTATCAGAGTAGAGTGTGTTATTGCAATTAATTCTTTTGTCTTCGTGCAAGATAACAGCTCCATAATGCTTCTAATTATGGATTATATTCGGATCTCCTCTGTATGATGATAGTCTTTAGACTAAATTCAGTCTGCACCCTGAAATACTTCATGTCCCAGGAAATGTTATAAAGGTGGAACACAGTTATTGATTTAGTCCAAAGACTTCAAAGCAATATGATCAGTATGGACTGAATCTGTTATCTTAGCCCACACGCCATGTCCTTATCAAACACAGTCTCTCGTACTTCACTGAAATTAGCAGTGAAACTATGACTAATAAAATTGGTTTAGAACCAAAATTCAATAAAAGCAAAGTTAATTATATGCTTGTAAGAGAATAAGCATAAAGTTAGATCAATATGCAAATCATGACCTTCAATGGTCTTCACTGTCTTCTTTTAATCCCTTAGTCTTGCAAAGATTAACTTACTATCCAGAACTTCATTTTATGAGGCCACCCACACTTAGATTACTAGGTTTTTAATTATTTGTGTATAAGTGATATATTTGTGTCCATGTCTGTGCAACAGTATATAAGACAAATAATGACATCCAGCTTCATGTTAATGAAAGACTAGAGCAATTTAGGAAACTCAATTCATAGAACGCTGTCTAGGCACTGTGGTTTGACATCATATTCACACTGCAGGAAATACAAATTAATTAGACATTAAAGAGTTTATAACCTAGTGTAGAAAAGATAGCCGAGTTTACAAATGTAGTGTTTACTGGTTTGTTTTTAAATTAAGACCCAGACAAAGAGCAATAGAATGGAAAATGGGTGCAGACAATGGAGAGATTTATTGCCTACTTGGGCAGTCTTCACCAAAGAGATGGCATTTGATTGGATCTTAAAGAGCGTGTAGAGTCTTCACTGGAGGAAATAAGAAGGCAGGACTAGGAGGAAGAAGTGACCAAAAGCAAAGCTAGGACATGACGAATGTGTAACTGAGGACCAGAGCATGGCATCCTCCATCATGCTGCAAAATGTGCTGGAACAGCCCTGGCATACAACTCTGTGTGTGTGTGTGTGTGTGTGTGTGTGTGTGTGTGTGTGTGTGTGTGTTGGTTTTCTCAAAATAGGATCTCTCTGAGTAGATCTGGTTATCCTGGAACTCACTTTTGTAGATCAGGCTGGCCTCAGAGTCACAGAGATCCAGCCTCTGCCTCCTGAGTGCTGGAATTAAAGGTGTGTGCCACCACCACCTGGCAGCATACAACTTTTGACTTGTGACATTGTACTGGTTAATGTAACACAGTGTAGTGGTTTGAAAGAAAATGGCCCCCAAAGGGAGTGGTATTATTAGGAGGTGTGGCTTGGTTGGAGTAGGTCTGGCCTTGTTGGAGGAAATGTGTCACTGTGGGGTTGGGCTTTGAGGTCTCCTTGCTCAAGCTACACCCAGTGTGGTGGACAGTTCACTTTCAGCTACCTTTGAACGAAGATGTAGAACTCTCAGCTCCTTCTCTAGTACCATGTCAGCCTGCACACTGCCATGTCCCACCATGATGCTAATGGACTAAATCTCAGAATTGTAAGCCAGCCCAATTAAATGTTCTCCTTTATAAGAGCTCCCATGGTCATGGTGTCTCTTCACAGCAATAGAAACCCTAAGACACATGGTAAATATGCCTGAAAGTCATTCTTACATGGGGAACAGCAGGTAATAAGTTACTTATACATAGTCATGACTACAGGGTCATCAAGATGACTCAGTGGGTAAAGGCACTTGTCACCAAGCCTGGAAACCTGGGTTCAACCCTTGGACCTGTGTGGTAGAAGAAGAGATCAATTCCTAAAAGTTGTTCTCTGACCTCCATACATATGCTGTAGCTTCCATGTCTCACACACACACACACACACACACACACACACATAGATAAATGAAATTAAAAATTAAGAAAACGAAGTGACTGGGAAACACATAAATGCCCAATTAAACCCAAATTAAATGCGTTTGCTGATTTAACTTCCCTTTGAATCTCAAAATGTTTATAACCACTCTAGTACTCTACCAGGAGAGAGAAAGCAGGATGGAAAGAACGTCAGGTGGACAGACAGTGGTCTTACTTAAATGAGGGCAAGTATCTTAGTTTTGCAAATTTTAAAAAGATGTATAACCTTGCAACATGTTGCTAATATCTTAGGATTCACTAGTTTTATGGCAAGTCTGCTAGCTTATAACTTTGCTACTGACCTCTCTAATAATTCATGAATGACTTTTTCACAGCTGCGGTTGGTGGTGCCTCCTCCACTTTCTCATCCTCATCCTCTTCCTCCTTCCTTTTCTGTCTTCTTTCTCTCTTCTCTCTCTCTCTCTCTCTCTCTCTCTCTCTCTGTCTCTCTCTCTCTCTTTCTCCCTCTCTCTTCTTCAGGCCATGGATGCTTCTTCAACACTTGTTAGGAGTTTAGAGCAGGGGGCTGGAGAGATGGCTCAGAGGTTAAAAGCACTGGCTGCTCTTTGAGAGGACCCGGGTTCAAATCTCCAGCACCCACATGGCAGCTCACAACTGTCTGTAACTCTGGTTCTAGGGTATCTGACACCCTCACACAGACATGCATGCAGGCAAAACACCAATGCATGTGAAATATGTTAAAAAGAGTTTAGAGCACCATTCTGGGATGACAAGATGGCTCAGTGGATAAAGGAGCTTGTGAAAAGCCTAGTGAGCTGGGTTTTATCTCCAGAATCCACACGAAGGAGAGAACTGACTCCTACAAGCTGCCTTCTGACCTCCGCATGCTCATCCCGGGCCCCTCCCTCCCAACGAAGTTTTTTGAAAAGAGGTGAAAGCAGAATTCCCTAATGTTACCCGAAGCTTTCCTGAAGAAAACCTCTTCATTATATTTTTGTTAGAATGGACTACAGCTTGGCCTGGTGGGGCCGGTCTAGATTCCTGATGCTTGGGAGGTTGCGGCAGGGTGATCACAAGTTCAAGACCTACCTGAGCTATATAACAAGTTCAAAGCCAGCATGAGCAATGTAATGAGACCTTGACACAAAATAAAAAAAAAAAAAAGTAAGAAGAGGTCCGGGGATATAGTAAAGCACTCACTTAGCATACTCAGGGTTCTAGGTTCAAATACCCAGTACCAAAGAGGAGGAGGAGAGAGACTATAAGAAATGCACTTTCTGCAGTGTTTTGTTCCTAGGTGGACTGAAGAGTTGAAATAGCTTCTTCAATTCCTGTGGGGGCCCACAGAGACTCCATAGTGTGGCCTTATTCCATCTTGACTCAAGATCAGAGAGTCTGAGCTTCTTTTGCCCTGCAAAGCTGCATAATTAGGATGTTTTGGTCAAAGGCATGGTTACCAGGTATCTTATACTTCAAGGCCTAATTATAGGATGCTTTGTCATACAGTGTGGCTACTAGATGTTTTGAGAATTAAGGAATGGTTCACACTTGTCTGTACTTGGTCCTTAAGCGGGGAGGTCTTTGGTTTCTGCCCTTGTTGGTGTATAAAAAGTTCATGAGGAATAAACTCAGGGCGACTGTGGTATTGACCCAGAGCCCTCCTGATGCTGTTCTGTGTCTCTGTCTTTTCATTTACGTCTACTCTCTATTTTTCATATCTATTATTTTTTTAATTCTCACTCTTCCCCTCGGGACTGTTCGTTAGTGGGGCTGGTCCCCGGCAAATTCCCAGATAACTTGAGAGTCTTTTTCTTGGCTCCTTTCCTTTATTTGGTTTTCTCCATAACTTTTATTTTAAATGAAAGAAAACAGACATTTTGAAGACTAATATTCTGAGGTCATTTATCTTTCCAGGCCAATTATGTGATCTGGACTAAGGAGTTTCCGTCTCTAGGGCTGCGAGACTGACTGGGACCCTTTGTGTGTGGAGAAACTCATTTTCAAAGAAGGCAACTGTTCTTGTGAACTTCCTGCTCCCTGGCCGGGACAGACTTCCCACTGCCGTCCATTAAAGCCCATTGGCTCGCAGGGTCTTAGACCCTCTCTGGACCATTGAATAGCTTAAGCTTCTGGGTAGATGTGTGCTATCTGGCTTTGCTTTGGGTGACAAAAAGGAACCACGGAAAAAATCGTTAATTTCACAAACACAAGCACCTTTTTTGAGAGAGTTAGTTCCTGCAAACATGAATATGAAGAATACACAGTCCCTATCATCCCGAAATTCAGACTTGAGAGCAGCTCTGGGAGAGTACAGCAACCTCATCTTCAGGATAGGGTGGTGGTGCTGGCTGTGGTGGGGGTGGGGGTGGGGATCTTGGAATCTAATAAAGTTAAACACACAGTATTATAGAATACACCCTGGTGAGAACAGGGCAAAGCATGTGGCTACTTTACTTCATTTGGGCTAGTAAAGGCTTCGCTGGGCAGCCAGTTTTGACAGTGGGCCTTAGGGATCTATGCAATAAAAATGACAAGGCCTTCCAGGCTGAGAGAATGAATAACTAATGCTAGGAAGGCTTGGCTCTGTTCTGTATGAAATATACAATGTAAGAGGCAGAAAAAAATGTAAATTTGAGGATTGTTTTAAAAATTCCATTGTAGCTGATCCCCATTCGCAGCAACTCAGATTTGATCACTCACACGCTTTGACTTGATTTGTCCTTTTACATTACAAATCAGTTGATCCCTTTCATGCCTTTACATCATCTACAGTCATCACAGAGCACTGACCACAGGCTTCAGATCCAGTGACAACACACAGCTTTCTTTTCCTTCCTTCAGGTTATTAGAATAATCACAAGTGTGACAACATACAGCATTCTTTTTCTTCCTTTAGGTTATTAGAATAATCACAAGTGTGGATTGTTGTAGTGACAAGGAGCAGGTGTGGTACTTTTGAAAAGGTAGTAAGATTTTTTTTTTTCCTCGAGACAGGGTTTCTCTGTGTAGCCCTGGCTGTCCTGGAACTTGCTCTGTAGACTAGGCTGGCCTCAAACTCAGAGATCTGCCTGCCTCTGTCTCTGAGTGCTGGGATAAAAGGCATGTGCCACCATCACCCAGCAACAGTATGATATTTTAAAAGAATATCTAACCTCATAATAATTCAAGTTCTGTATCGCACTAAGTACCATTTGATGGATACAGTAAATTATATCTCAGTTTTGACGCTTTAAAGGACATGTTTTCATCTAAATCATACGCAAATACTTACAAAGAAGTACTAATTGCCAATCTGTGGATTGTTGAGGTTTTGTTTGTTTTTATTTTATGTGTAGGTGCTTTGCCTCGATGTCTGTCTGTGTACCATGTTCATACAGTGTTCACGTGGGTCAGAAAAGGGTGTTGGATCTTCTAGAATTGGCATTACAGATGGTGGTTAGCCACCACATGGATGCTAGGAATTAAACCTGGATCCTTTGGAAGAGCAGCCAGTGCCTTTAATCACAGAGGCATCTTTCTAGTCCCAATCTGTGATTTTTTCTTTTTTTAAAACCAGCCTTCTTTTCTTCCAGGCCACATATGCAGCATAGAGAATAAATAGACAATTTATTTTTTATTTATAAAAAGATACCCCATGTTTTTTTGCTCTTACCAAATGTTATAAAAGGTTATTGATTATCAGAAAGAGGGAAGTAGACAACAACCTTTTTATATTCTTTAAAACTGTAGGTTATTTAAAAAATGCCACTGTCTCACATTACTTTTGAAATGAACTTGAAAATATGGAGGCTGTCACTCTTCACCACCCATATTATTATTTGTCCAAATAGTATTCACATCCAGGTGTGCTGGTGCACATCTTTAATCTTAGCACTCCAGAGGCAGAGGCAGGGGGAATTTCTGTGAGTTCAAGGTCAGCCTGGTCTACAGAGTGAGTTCCAGGTCAAGTGGAGCTATATGTGAGACCCTGAATCAATAAAGACTTAAATAAAAAAAATGAGTAAATTGTTGTGGGATAATCTTTTTGTACACTGTGAAGATGTGTCTCTGCTAAGGCACCTTGTGATTAACAAAGAGCTGAATGGCCAATAGCTAGGCAGGAGAGAATAGGTGGGACTTCTTCGAGGCAGAGATAGGAATTCTGGGAAGGAATCAGAGAGTCAGAGATCTACCAGCCAGACAAGGAGGAAGTGAGACATATAGTGTGGAGGAGAAGTAACAAATCAAGTGGCAGATTAATATAAACGGGTTAATTTAAATTATAACAGCTAGTTGGGAACAAGCCTAGGCTAAAGCCAAACTTTCATAGTTAATAGAAGTCTCCATATCATTATTTGGGAGCTGGCGGTCCAGAGAAAGTTGGAGTATGGTGAACGGGATTCACACCGTGCTTATCCTGTGCATATGGGACACATTGGTGTGATGTTATGGGGGGGGTCTTGCACAGTGCACTCAGGTGAAAAATTAACTAATAGTGCAAAGCACAAGCAAACATGTCAAAAGACAATCCAATGACGTGTGCCATGAATTGGTCAGATGTGAGCACAAGGACTCATGAGAACATTCCCAAAGGTGGGTGTCAATATTCTTTTATATGTATAACACATTTTGTGTCGATGAGATCATAGGGTACATGTGATTGTGTAATTTGGTTTTAACTCAGCAGTACATTTCTGAAGTCTTTCCATGCCAGTCCATAATAGTTCCATCTCATTCTGAAGTTTTGCCTGTGTGTACTGTAGCCTATTGGGCCACCACCTGTGTTAGCCGACAGTTCAGCCATTTCTAAAGGAAATGAACTTGAAAAGCTTTCAAATATCCACAGGTGCAGAGAACTTTAGCTGTATTTGTTACATTAACTTAATTTTTTAAATAAAACAGACGTGTTACTGTACGTCCTCTACAATTAAACATTTAGTTATACTTGGCTTGGGGCAATCATTTAACATTTGTCCCCCATTCTTATCGTTTATGGCGTGCTAGTAACCCCCTGCCCCACCTTTAATGTACAACTCTAGTCAACTAGTGATCCACTGGGGCTGGCACTGTCCTTAAATCTCGGTTCATTTCTCTGAAGCTCCATTTTCTTTGCTAACTCACTGTTTTTGTCTACTGCCTCCAGTAAACAGAAGGTGACGCACATTCCAGTTTTCAATGATGTTGGCTTTCTAGTCAGTCTTAATTTAATGCTGCTCTATGGTTAGCTTAGATTGGGCTATTCTATTTCCATTTTTTTGTATTAAAAACTTGAATTTGAAGGCTGGGGTGCTCCTCCATTTGTAGAGTGCCTGGCCAGTGTGCAGGAACCCTGGGGCTCAGTTCTCAACACCATATAAAACCCTGTTGTGGTGGCATTCACGTCATTCCAGCACTTGGGAGATGGAGGCAGGAGGGTCAGAAGCTCAAGGTCATCCTTTGCTACATATCAAGTTCAAGATGGGTCTGGGCTGGAGAGACCCTGTCACAGGAAAGAAAACGAATACCTCTTGCTTGACAAACGTATTTTCAATGTGCATTTCATCCTTGATGGCTTTTACTTAGGAAAACTTGGCCTTTAAAGACTATCTGAACTTTGGCTGACAGAAGGCTCCATATAATAGCAAAGTAAGGGATGGACAATATCAACACTATATACCCGGAACATATGGTAGCCAAGAGGGCTTGAGCCTAGGAGCCCTGTGCATGCCAAAGTATGAGTAGACTTACACAAAATGGTGTGGTGTATTCATAGACCTCCAGCGTACTTTAAACCATCCCTAGAGTATTCATTGTATCTGGCATAATATGAATGCCAATGTTGTTATGCTATATTACTTAGGAAATAATGAGAAGAAAAACAGTCCATGTGATCAGCAATTTTCCCTAGATGTTTTCAATCTGTAATGTGAATCTGTGGATACAGAGCCTACTTGACAAGATTTGTAACGGGCTCTTTTGGATGAGTCTGTTTTCACGCTGTGTTTCCGGTCATCTCTTTTCTTGCTACATATGAAACAAAGAAGTGAACGGTTATTGTTTCAACATAGAAATATTTCTAGACTTGTTTAAGATATTTCAGGGGGAACAAAAGGCTGTAGGCCTATCGTAATCCTTCTTAAAGAAATGACCACATCTGTAATCTCAAAATCACTTCAGTGAATTGAGAAAAATTCACATGAGTTGGAGTATTCCTTTTTCCAAGTAAAGAGAAAATGGTCTCTAAGAAGAATTTTAGAACAAAACACTTTAAAAATTGCTTTCCTGGTTTTGCAGACACTGAAACACAAATATTTGCGTATTTGAGACAGAAGTTTAGCAGCAAAAAAATAAATAAATAAAGTTCTTCCGAGATGAGTTTCGTCTTCTTTGTTGTCCTAAGAAGTGTTTTGGAAGTGGGTGAGTCATCATGCAGTGAGGTCAGCCTGGGTAGTCCGAACAGTTTAGAGGCCTGTTTTCAAATTGCTCTTAAAAACTGTGCTTGGTGGCTTTTTCCAAAACAAGAGCAGACTGTGAAAGACTTTAGAGACTTGAAAGACATCTAGTTCCTAGTCCTGGACTTTCCAGGGACTGTGTCTCTCAGTGTTTTAGCAGAATGAATTCCATCCTCTGCTTTCTCTTGCTGTGTTTATAGACACAACAGTGAGTGGATATAAAGAAGGAGGGTCCATGCAGTAACCACCCTAAATGAGAAACAACAGGATCATTGAAATCTAAAAGGCAGGGAGGATTCGATCTTTGGGCTCACCTATAATTTGTGCACCATAAATGTAGAAGGAAGTCAGCAGGGACTTTTTAATGACAGCGCTGTCTATAACAGTAGCATCAAGCAAGACATTGGCATAAATCATTGGCACTTTGCAAAGTGTCACTTCCGTCAACCTTCTGGTGATGTGATCTTTAGTCTTTCAAATCCATAGACTGGCATTTGGATCAGCTAAGCATCTCACACTCTGTCTTGCATATTAAAGCTCATGCAGCCAATACTGCAATGCTGCAGGAACGCCTGTTTTAAACAGTTCTCAGCCACTGGCCTAAGAGCTAAGCTTTGTTCTTGATGCTGTTTGCAGAATTTCCTGTTCTGGGATGCTGATGAGTCTGTTGATTCATTTTTCGGAATCTGGGAGGGGCCAATGAAGCAGTAATGATTCCTATGTTAGAAGACTTTCAGTATCATAAAAATTTTTATTTGCAGTTCAAAGGCTGTTTTACTTTGGGTTTGCATTTCATTCAGGAAAAAAACGACTCACTAAAGTAATTGCTTTTCGGGTATATACATATTATAAGAGCAGAAATTATGACATTGACAGACACAAGCGATTACAGTTGGTCTGAGGAAATAAGGTTATCCTACCTATGTGCACAGTAAGATGGGATATCCATACACTGAATTTTGACGGAGTGGATGCCTGTGCTCAGCAGAGCCATCGCTTCTGCCTGTGGGGCTGAAATCCTGAGGCATTTGCTTTGGTGTTCAGTTCTGAAGACCATCCTGAGAGGCAGAAGTGACTTCACACCTCCTCTTCAGGTTCTCAGTGCTTTATCCCCACATGTCATGTCCTACCTGTGAGGCTTTTTCGTTTTTCCTTTTGTGTTGTCACAGGAAGGAAGGAAGGAAGGAAGGAAGGAAGGAAGGAAGGAAGGAAGGAAGGAAGGAAGGAAGGAAGGAAGGAAAAAGGAAGGAAGGAAGAAAGGAAGGAAGGCCTTTAGTATCTTCCTGCTGTGCCTTGCTCTAACCTGTCTCTCCACTTGAAGCCACAGGACATCACCTCCTTTCAGGATCGATATAAGGACAGATATAAGGAGGCTGGGGGAGTGAGGGAGGGAGAAGGAGGAGGAGTGCAAGGGTTACTTAGCAGAGGTGTTGGGCTCTCCTGGGCAACTGGACTTCTCTCAGCCTCTACTAGAGTCGGATTCTCCCCCATTTCCATCTTGATTCCTCTCCATTCTAATGTCTACTCATCCCTCCAAATTCCTCACTGATGGCTGTGTGTGTGTGTGTGTGTGTGTGTGTGTGTGTGTGTGTGTGTGTTTGTGTGAATTTACTTTCAAGATGGCTTCAGATAAGAGTTTTTTTTTTTTTTTACTGAGCACTGAGAGACACAGTTGGATGGATATATGGGGATGCCTGGCCTTGAATCCTAGGCTGCATTTTATAGATTGTCGTTGCCACATCCCTCAGCTTGTGTCCTGGGAATCCTATCTAGTGGCTGTGAGGGAATGAAGAAAGGACAGACACACAGATAGATACACAGACACAAAAACATGTAGAGAAAAGCTAGGGTCAGGTGGGCTGTGCCTCCTCTGATGGAGTGGCACCAACCTCTACAATAACCTTGAGCACCAGTGTGTTTATTACGTGCAGTGCTGTGGGAGGGGTTGGCTAGTCTCGATAGAAGCTCTCTGCGGGTGAGCAGCTTCAGACTGTACACATCTGGGATGGGGAGGGGGAGGCCACTATTGCTAGTTTTCACAAACACTGTTCAATCATTCACTCATCGTTGGAGCAGAGGAAGAGTTTGTCTTCCCCTGACCTAGGGGAAAGGCTTTGTTAATTGCCCATAGGCCTAAGGTCTTGGTCCTTGACACATTGTGCTCAGATCAGCAATGTGCATTTGCTCAGGACTTCATCTTCTCTTTACATATTCACTCACAACTTCCTGAGCTCCTTGCACGTGGTGGCCATTTTTAAGAAGTCAGACCCATGTGTCCAAGGCTCTGTAATATATACTGAAAATATTACTTGGAGTGAAGCCGGCCATGTGTGGGCATCGAAACAATAATGGCTTGACATTCAGGTTGTTGACTCCATTAGGGGTCAGGGCTGGGGGCACCAATTGCTTCTCTGTCCCTTCATTGATACACACTCATTTGCTTTATTACCTTGTGGACATAGATGTTCAAGTAAATTATAGGAGTATTTTAAATATATTGTATAAAATTAAGTCTGAAGTGGACTGTACAGACTCATTTGCTTTTATAACACTCTATTACTGTTAGATTTCAAGCAATGCTAGGAAGCTGCCCGGGAGGAAGTAGAGAAATGTTCTCCATAACCTAATTGTCTCCAAAGATGATCGCATGTGCACACATAATCTCATTGTGTGTGGCTGGAAAATTATAGGAGAGTGAGAACAATTTTAAAGCCTCAGGCAGAAAACAGTAATAGATCTTAGTCTTTAAACTGGTACAGTAAATATTGTCCAGCTTGCATTTGCCTTTGGAGTTTGTGTTATTTGTTAATCCCCCCTTTTGCTGTGAACATCTCTGCCTGCTCTTTACTGCATTTGTTTCTGAGCTCGAGTAAGATGCTTAGTAGGCCAACCACCCTCTGGAAGGATAATAATTCATTACAGAGACAATTTACTTTGCTCCAAGCCTTGAAAATGGAACTCTAATCTTGTAAAATTCTTTAGTATTTTTAGGACTCACTTCTTTACCCTGCCCCCCAGCTCTATAACTTTTTCCAGCGAACTTTGAATCAGAATGCTTACACTGATAACTGGCTAATAGAAGCACTCATTGTTTTCCTTAAGACCAGGTCTTAGATTCTTGGTTCATTGTATGATTCTTGCGTGTTAAGATGGGTTATCACTTAAGGGGAGAAATATTGCAACATGGATAGTTACATTCTTATTTTTTAAAAGATTTCTTTTATTGTATGTGTATAAGTGTTTTGCCTGTATATATATGTGCACATGTGTATGTGCACCACATGTGTGCTTGGTGCCCAGGGGAGTCAGAAGAGGGTGTCGGATAACCTAGAACTGGAGTTATGGATTGTGGTGAACCACCATATGGGTACTGGGACTTGAACCTGGGTCCTCTGCAAGAACTAAAATGCTCTTAACCTCTAAGCCATCTCTTCAGCTGTTAGATAACTGCATTTAGCAAGTATTCTAGAAGAATTTCACAGTGGGGTATAAAAAAACCCTGAGATATCTTTTTCCTCCTGTATTATCTCCCTGTCAAATAGGGTGTAGTGTAAATGAGAGAGGGAAGTATGCCCTGGAGGGAGGTAGAGTTCCACAGCAGGTGGCTGCCAGAGCCCGAGGAAAGCACAGAACCAAGGAGGAAGGAGGAGTCTTTGGATGAACATAACCTGAGAAGTGGTTGGTTATCTCTTCCTGCCTTTTCTAGAAAATGGCACAAGATCTTAACAAGTGATGTAGATAGTAAAGACAAAAGACATATTTGGGTTCCAAATAGTGCGGTGCAAAGGAGAAAGTCAACCCCAGTGGGCAGCTGACTGTGTCAGTCAGGATGGAAGGAAGATTCCTGTAGGTAAATTCTGTATTCTTTACTTGCCTGTTGACATAGATGTGCGTTTTTTCCAGTCTTACTTAATAACTGTGCTACTGATTTTTTGGCACATGGAGAAAAGGGGACATTTGACCTCTTACAGGTCAGTTTGTGGGGGAATGGGACAGCGGGTTCTTAGATTCTCCAGCAGTGATTGGATTCCCTTAGCTGATGGTGTCCTTCGGCATGTTCGCTATTGTTTCTGCTCCCCAAACCAACCACTGGGTGATGGCACTTTAAGTGGGTGTATGATACGGCAGGAAAGAACTATACGTCTTCATCACTTCCCACCTTCCGAAGCATTGCGGTGTGAGTCTTTGCCAAATGTGAGTGGAGAGGAAGGGGCCACGCGGACACTCTGCGGCTGGCCTTGGACCACGCTGACAGCACACATCAGCCACTCAGCACTTTTCCAAGTAGCAGCTAATGCCCGACTACTCAACTTTAACCCCGGAAAAGGAGGTCATCTCAGGAAAGAGACGCACATCAAAGATCGCGCTGGCGGTCCTCGAGAGAGAAGGTCATCTTCTGATATTTCCTTTAGCTCATTGTCAGCACCCTCTTTGGGGAGAGAAATGCAAGTGCTTTTCTGTCAAGACAGAGACTGTGTAGATTCATCATTGCAAGCCAAGAAGAGGAAAAAGGTTTTTATTTCAAAGCCTTGGAAGAAGTCATAAGCGTTAGCAATTTTAACCACGTGTTAGGCATTGTACTTGGTGTCTTACATAAATTGTCTAACTAATCCTTACAATAATCAGAGCTACACCTCATTTTTCTCCCGAGATAAGCTTCTTCCTTCGGTAGACACTGTGATTAAAGTGCCACTTACTTAAAATTACATCCTGTTTCTGACCTACGCTTTTTGATCATTGTTCCATATTATAAAATATTCTGTCTGACCTCTGCTTCATTAGACTCAAATATGCCGTGCTTTTCTGCATGTCTCCTGCTTTGCTATCCTTTACTACCATGGATAACAAAAGTAGAAGATGATTGTTCCAGATCCTTCCCTTGTACACTTAGGGCTACATATGTGCTCATTCCCACAGCCTCATCACAAGGCCAGACACCCTAGAGATGGGCTAATGATCATCTACTCTCTAAAGCCTGGAACTTGGGGCTGTGACCTACAGTAACAAAAGGGATTGTGCGGACGTGGTGAAAGCAAGGCTCTGGAGGTGAGGAGACTGTCCTGGGTCATCACTGTGAGCCCGATATAACACGGTCCTGAGAGAAAAATCAGAGGAAAGCATGAGACAATGACAGAGATAGTGAAGAGATGGAACGAAGCACTTTGAAAATGGAAGAAGCCACAAGCCGAAGAACACAGGCAGCTGAGACAATAAAACCAAAGCCAGGACACATGCTCAGATTCTTCAGGAGGAACTGACATCTACCACGTCCTCCTGATACCTTGCCTTTTGCCCTGGGAAGCTGACCTCAAACTTCAAAGCTCCAGACTGTAAAAAGAAATTTACATCATTGTCTTTGTTCCCCTTGGTATAGAGAGACTATCACAGACTTAGTGTGCTTATTTTTTCACAGTTCTTGAGCCTAAAAAGTTCATAACCAAGACGCTCACAGGTCCAGGATCTGGTGGAAGCCCACTTCCTGATTTGAAGATGCTGTGGTCTCCTTTGTTCCCTATGTGGTAGACAGTGAAGAAGAAGTAAGCTCTCTTGTGTCTTCTTGTAAAGGCATTAATGCTGCTACAAAGGCTTCATGCTTATGGCCTAACTACCTCTAAAGGGTCCCATTTCCAAATACCATCAGATTAAGATTTCCATGTGTAATTTGGGGGGCCCTGAGTTCACAGCAGTTGTTTTAAGTCACTAGGGTTGTGTTGATTTGCTACAGCAGTGGTGTAAAATGAATAGCACCACATGCAGGTCTTAGAAGATAACTCTGCAGAGCTATCAAATTGATGTGTAGCCAGCACAGAACCCACGGTATTGGGACTGTGAGTTTTCAAGATGGCATGTTCTTGGTAAGCAAGTCACCACTGGTTCTCCCTCACACTGTGGCACCGCTCCACCTTTCTCGATGCACACACAGGAATAAAATCGCTTTCCTCTGCTGACTCGCTAGTCTCCTATCTTAGAACGAGAATGACAATGCTTTTTTTTTTTTAAAGATTTATTTATTATGTATACAGCATGTATGACTGGAGGCCAGAAGAGGGCACCAGAACTCATTACAGATGGTTGTGAGCCACCATGTGGTTGCTGGGAACTGAACTCAGGACCTCTGGAAGAGCTGCCAGGGCTCTTAACCTCTGAGCCATCTCTCCAGCCCCGACAATCTTTTAATGGAGGTCTTGGGGAGGAAGAGCAGCTCTGATTTACTCCCAGCTGTTTCTGTCTTCTCTCACCTGCACTTGTTTGTTAGGGTAGGGTTACCATAGTAACAAGGTGGGAGGGCTTGTTCTTTGCTATCTCAGGAGAGTGAAAGTGATGAACTTGCTTCTCCCTTGGAGCATTTCTGTGGCTCAGACTTGGTGTATTTGATATTTATTTAAATGTTATTTGAAATCAAGAGTTGCACAGAAGGTTCTGGGAAGTTCTAGAGCTAATTGGAAAGAATTCCAGCTATTGTAGTGTAAGGAGAATGATAATTTCAATTTAAAGCAACATTTCAGAAAATACACCAGAGCTACAGTGGAAAAAAGAATTTTAACAGCGTATTGACCTTTAAGAAATATTTTAGTACTAACGTCAACTCTAATAGTTAGCTAAGAAGTAGTTGTGTTTAAATGTTTTATGATTGACAGCTGATCTATATTAACAATTGATTTTCAAAGAATAAAATGCATTACAATTTAGCCAATGATGAAACTAAGTTTCGCACCATTTACTTGAACTCTAATGATTCAGATTTTATCTAGGATTATATTGACCTGTGGAGGAACTAATTCAAAGACCTTTCCCCGCCTCTCTCCTTCCTTTTTCAGCATAGCATGTACCAGGGCCCTGTGCATGCCAGGTCGGTGATCTGCACCAGGCTATAGCTCAGCCCTTTATGTATTTTTATTCTGAGATTAGGATCACTAAATCACCCAGGGTGGTCTTTGATCTGCAACCCAGATAGCCCATGCTTCAGCCAATAGTTGGGATTATAGGCCTGAACCACTAGGTCTCCTGACTTAAGAGGACCTTTCTTAACACTATCTCATCTATCTGTCTGTCTGTCAATCTATCTATCTATCTATCTATCTATCTATCTATCTATCTATCTATC
>CABHPH010150370.1:3780-42079 GCA_902168325.1 Peromyscus nudipes
GTGTGTGTGTGTGTGTGTGTGTGTGTGTGTGTGTGTGTGTGTTCACATGTGGCCCTTAGTGAACGCGTGGAAGTCAAGGAGAATCTTGGGTGTCTCTCAGTCTGTCTTTGCCCTTCTACCTTGGTTAAGTCAGGGTCTCTGTTATTTTCTCATTAACTTCCAGAGAGTCTTTTGTCTCCACCTCCCACATCACCCTAGGAGTGCCAGGATAACTGATGTATCTGACTTTACGTGGGTTGTGGGGATTCAAACTCGGGTCCTCACGCTTGTATGACAAGTGCCTTATTCACTGAGACAGGGTCACGGCCATGGCCTCCTTCTTGAAGGACAGTGTTCCTTCCCATTTCTTGAATATTTCCCCCCCCAAAAACAGGCACCCTCTGTTTTTCTGTCTTTACTTATGTATATCCAACTTCTTATTTTATAGAATGGTGAGCTGACAATAAAGTAAACGACACTCCTTCCAGCTTAATTATAATAATAATATAATTATATAATTATATAATTATAATAATGAAATTAAATAATTATATTATTTAATTATATTAATATATTAATTATATTAATTATATATATTTATATATATAAATATATATTTATATATAATTATATATATATTTATATATATATTTAATTATATTAAATAATTATATAATTATATAATTATATAATTATAATAATGAAATTAAAAGACTGACATTCTGAATGGCACCTTGTCCACCTTTTTTTCTGGCAAAATATGTCCATGGGTGTGGCGGGCAGGTAGATAGAAACAGGCTTGCAAGATCTGCACAGTATGGCACAGGGTAGGAAGATGTATGACCTCGATCAGATCCCTTGAACTCATCTGCCGAATATGATAATGTCTGTCATCCCTGCTTTGTGGGATTAGCATGAGGCTAACAAGAAGTAAGTGTAAAGTGACTGGGGAGATGCATCCTGTTTTCCGCTCCCACCTTCTGAGGAATAGTTTGTGGCTCTTGTGGTCATGTCTAGTCGAATGAAACACTCACTTGTGATAATACTTTCAGTTTTCCAAGGCACAGACACCTGTCGTGTATCAAGTTAACCCACCAAGTGGAGTACCAGGTAAGAAATCTTCTGTTAAGTATGAATAATTGTGAATCTCTCTGCCAACCTTGCTGCAGACTCTTCTACCAGTGTGTGGTTTCTATAGTCCAATTTAGCTTCTTATCTGTTGTTGTTTTGAAAATAAGTTTCAGCTTCTGTTTTTTTCTTAAATTGTTTTTTTCCCCTTTAGGCACTTTTGTTCTATGGCTTTACTGATAACAAAAAAAAAAACCCAAAACATGATTAAAAAAAAAAAGTCCAACAAAACCCAAAGTCGTCCACACAGGAGACTGTGGGAGATAGAAATCATAACCACTCCACTTTACTGAAATAGTCCATTTATACCAGGAAGTCTGTATTGACTGACTCCCTACTGTGTGCCAACTTACACACATAACTCTTCATATGTATTATTATCTGAGGATCACAAAAACATTATGCTACAGGAACAATTATTATTTTCATTTTGAAGAGAAACAAAGGAGTTATCAGAGGTTAAATGGTTTGTTCAAAGAAGTGATTCTCAACTTTCCTAATGCTGCAACCCTTTAATACAGTTCCTCATGCTGTGGTGACCCCGCTCATTGCTATATCATAACTGTAATTTTGAATCATAATGTAAACATCTGATATGCAGGACATCTGATACACGACCCCTCCAAGGGGGTTGAGACCCACAGATTGAGAATTGCTAATCTAAAGTCCTGTCAATAATAAGTGGTGCAGCCGAGGTTTGAGTTGAGATAAAATCTGTGTCTATTATTATTTTGGTGTACGTCAACTAACACTGGATACAACTCAGAAAGCTATTAGCCCTGATGTTTATCTAGAGGATTTGTTCGTGAGTTAGAGAAACACAGACATATATACTTGATCTTAGTCAAAAGGCTTGGAAAGGATTCATATGAGAGCATATTAGAGCCTGGAGGGCAGAAGAGGAGGTGGTTGTGTAAGGGTAGAGGATTTACACAGAAGCAGCAGATGCTCTGAGACATAGGCCCAGTAACTTTGTCAATTTTCTTTAAAACCAAATAATAAACACAGCTTTTTAAAATGTACTCTGCTATCTTTTTATGGGCAAATTCCTATATGTATGTATGTATACATGTACACACACATATATACCAGATTTTTCATTTGTTCTATATTTACAGTATAGTATACATCTGTGAACATAGTTGCTAATTTAAAAAATGATTACATTTGCATATTTACTTATTAGTGTGTATATGTGTGTATGTGTGTTAGTGTGTGTACTGTGTACATGTGTACATATGTCACAGCTTATGTATGAAGGTCAGAGGGCAACTTTCAGGAGTTGGGTCTCTCCTCCTACCATGTGGGTTCAGGGATGAAACTCAGGCTATCATGTTCAATGGGAAGTGCCTTTTTAAACCCGCTGAACCATCTTGGTAGGCCAAGTTGCTGGGTTTTTAGGTATGATTATGTCTGAATGCATAATCTGATCTAATTGTTTTGATGGGATTGACTGGTTAAGATAATAAGAATGAATATCTATGGTATAGACAAGGTTTGTATGTTATAGTGTGTGTGTGTGTGTATGTGTGTGCATGTGTGTGTAGGCAAAATTTATGTACGTGCCTATTTAAATTACAGTCTAAAGAACAAGAATTTAGCATTGTCTTACTGATATGAGGCTTTCACAGATATAGTCCATTGTATTAGTTTGATTAACCAAGACGTGATCATGTTTTATGAAAAAGGATGCAAACTATGACAATTATACAGGTATTTGGGTTCCTGGTGCTCGTGTGTAGAAGGTTTCAGTTTAGGTGGCAGAAATCTTATTCTGATGAGGGATGAATAAGGAACCATAAGAGACATGAGGTGGGATGTCAGTTGCTCTCCAGATCTGTCAAACCTGTTTGTCTCACTGAGGTAGAGTTCTTCACCCTGTCTCTTCCACATTTTGGGGGGACGATTGGTGGCTGGCCTTGTCAGAGTGGTCCCTCAAGGCACGATCCACATGGCTGCATCTTTGCAATCACTTTCTAGACAATTACTCTAATTTCATTTGGGAAGCTTGCCCAGAGTAGCAGCCAGGGACATGCGGGAGGAGGTAGCTACATAAGAGACAGCATTTTATTTTATGGGTGGTTGGGTTTCTGTATGTGCTTAACAGTCCTTCACTGTGACGCAGAATCCCCTGGAACTGTGCTCTGCTTTGCTCATTTGTCAGCCTCTGTTTGTTGGGCTGCTTTGTTTAGGAACAAACAACCAAAAACCCCACAGGATTTTCTAGTTTCTGCAACCTGCTATTTGTTTTTAAGTGGAATGTAACAAAGCTTGGCTTCTTCCTGGGGAACTAGGAAGCCAATCGTGCAGTTTGGTCAACATAAAATAGAACCATTCTTCCAGTTTAGCAGCAGCAGAGAATTTAACATTCTAGTCTTCTGAAAACTCTGAGACCTTTGTCTCAGTCCTTAAGAACCCATGCTTTCTCTTCATCTACCTGAAAGGTCCAGTCCTAGCCATGCGATGACCACCAGTGAAAGTCCCCCTTTCGCCCAGAACAGTGTGAAGAGAATCCACAGAGGATGATGTTCAGTAGCTTTAAGTGCTCATGGGAAATTCAAAGTTTTCTGGACACAGTGACCCCAAGTATATTCTTTTCCGAGTTTTGAGGTTTTACTGGACTAACAAATACTTCTCTAATCTGTGAAGCTAGTTTCTAACAATATTACTGCCTATATATCTTGAGTAGCTGGAATTATAGGAATACGACATGGTACATGGCTCACCCTGTCATTGAATAGCGCATTTGCTGATAACTCTGTATCTAGGGCTAGAGTATTCCATGGTGATATTTTGTCTGCTTTGAGCCTACACAGGTTTTGTGCACACAGTCTCCACAAGTGCTGTGAGTTTATTCGAGCAATGCCCCATTCTTTCTGGAAAATGCTGTTTCTTATTCATCATCTCTGCTTTTAGCTCATACAATCTTTTTACTCTCTCTTCCACAGTGACCCTTGAGTACTTGGTGTAGTCTGAATTTTTCCTGTGTCCCATCCAGTCCTGCAGCTGCTTGGACCCAAGTAAACACAGAGGCTTATATTACTTACAAACTATATGGCCTATGGCTCAGGTTTCTTGCTAGCTAGCTCTTATAACTTAAATTAACCCATTTCTATTAATCTATGTATTGCCACATGTTACGTGGCTTTACCTGTGTCCTATTACATGTTGCTCCTTGCGAGGCAGGCTGGCATCTCTCCTGCCTCTGCCTTTCTTCTTCTTGTCTCTCTCTTGGATTTCCTGCCTGGCTATAACCTGACCTGCCACAGGCCAGAGCAGCTTCTTTATTAGTCAATCATAGCAACATATATTCACAGCATACAGAAAGATATTCCACAGCAACTTGAGGTGTGTGTGGTATGGACACCCCCAAATACATATAGCTATTCCACAGCTCTTACACTTTGCGAGTTGACCTATTCTGAGTCTCTGTGTTAATTGCCATCCACTGCCAAGAGAAGCTGCTTTGATGAGGATTGAGAGATATGACACATCACACACACACACACACACACACACACAGAGGATATCATAATGTGTTTAATGTGTGCATATGTTGTGTCACATTCATATCAAAGTATGCACATCTGTCTCCTCAAATATAGCCTTCATTTTTGAAGACATTGAAAATCTTTTCTTCTAGATTTTAAAACATAGAACATTGACATTATGTAAAGTCAGTAGATTGTACAGTAGAATACCAGGACTTATTTTTCCCTTCTCACTGGCACTTAGATACCAATGGTCAACCTTTTCTCACCCCTCCCTCTCACTGATTCTTCCCAGTAGAACAGGTAAGTATTATTCTCCTCTCAACTTCTGTGTAATCAATGCTTTTAGGTAATAATGAATAATAATGAACCATTATTTTAGCCTTCCTAGTGTGTAACCTGGATCACTGGATTCCACTACTCATTTTACATTTATATAATTTATTAAACATGTTAATTTTACACACCTGTGCCTTGTTGGGTATATGTAACCAAACAAAAGCAAACAGAATTTAGGCTCCCACGTTTGGAGTTTGAGCTAAGGCCATTGCATTTTGAACTCTTTTTAAAACAGGAGAAGTAGTTCGTGTGTATGGCTGGATCATCACCGATCGGTTGGAGACCTTTGATACTGATGTGTACTACATTGACAGGTAAGCAGGTTTGTTCCCGTGCTCACCTCGTCACACATGTGCTAGATGGACAGCTTCCTCTGCAGCAGTAAGTTGCAAGGACTTGGCATAGAACTGCTGTTTTTTCTGTGCAGTTTATGGTCCCTGGTGCACCAGATTTCAGCTTTTCCTTTGTGAATGTGGTTGCAACTGGCAGATTAAACTGGTCCATTTTTTTTGTTTTAAACTGACAAGTAGTGACTGGGCTCTGAACTGCACTGTAACTGCGTCTGGGGGTTTTCCCTTTGATTCTTACCCTTCCTCCTCTCTTCTTTTAGGCTAAAGTAAATTCTTTCTAAAATGATACACAAATACAAAAGTCCACTAACTTCTTAGTTATTGTCCATCTGTGCATTCAGAAGTCCTGTTGGTAGGATGAGAGGGAACTGTGGTCTCAGGTACCAAAGAAGAAAGGAACCAAAGGGCCCAGGTACTAAAAGCTGTATAGCTTGAAATGTTTATTAGAAGTGATTAAGTGTGAACATGGCTTTCTTTAATGGCTATTTTAGAATTATAAAGTGTTGCAGACTGCACCCATTCCACTGGGCTCCACACTAGGGCCCACAGCTCTGCCAGCTTTATCGGAGGCTCAGGCGATTCTAGGGACCCCAGGGAAGACACTGCCCACCTACTGCTAAACCCTTTTAAGCCTGCCCAACAATGTCAAACTACACCCCTACCACTGGGCTCCATATCTCGGCCGGCCTACTGCTTTGGAAGACGTCTTTGTCTTTACTGGAGGCCAGGCTGAATCTAGGAACCCCAGACTGCACTCTCCCTCCTTGGGCTCCATATCCAGGCCTATTATGTAAGAAGCAGACTTTAGGTTGCAGGAGCACAGGCTGGATCTACAGTACAGGAGCAGCTGTACTGGAGGCCAGGCTGGTCCTAGGGATCCCAGAGGCCAGACCAGATCTAGAGACCATAGACTGCACCCCCTACCCTAGGCTCCATATATTGGTCTCCAACTTCAGAAGAAGACTTTGACTTTATCAGAGGCTAGAAGACCAGAGAGGAAAGAGAAATCAAGGAACAAAACACCCATCCAACAAAGACAAATGCAGGAATCAACACCTAGACCTATAATCATCCCAAATCCAGATGCCTAAATGCCAGTGTAAGAACACAATCAATAACAGAAAAGGCAATATGTCATCACCAAAGCCCAGTTGTCTTACAACAGCAAGACCTGAACAATCCAACATAGCTGAAGCACAAGAAAATAACCTTAAAAATGAATTTATGAAGACAATAGACGTCCTTAAAGATATGAAAATAAATCCCTTAAAGAAATTGAGGAAAAGAGAAACAAAAAAAAATTGGAAGAAATCAATAAATCCCTGAAAGAAAGCCAAGAAAAAACAAGCAAAAAAAAAAAAAATGAAGGAAACTGTTCAAGACCTGAAAATAAAAATAGAGGCAATAAAGAAATGGAAAATCTGGGTAGATGAACAGAAACTATAGATGCAGTCACCACCAACAGCATACAAAAGATGGAAAACAGAATCTCAGACATTGAAGACTGTTGTTGCTTGTTTTTGCTCTTTTACTCTTTTGGCTCTTTGGGGGCCCCACCACACAGCTCCCAAATAAATCACACATGGAGGCTTATTCTTAATCATAAATGCCCAGCCTCAGCTTGGCCTAATTCTAGCCAGCTTTCCTTAACTTAAATTATCCCATCTACCTTTTGCCTCTGGGCTTTTTCATTTTCTTACTTCTGTAATCTTTGATCCTTACTCTGTGGCTAGCCTTTTTTTTTTCTTGCTCCTCTTCCTTCTCTGGCTACTACTTCCTCCTCCCAGATTTCTCTTTCTATTTATCCTCTCTGTCTGCCAGCCCCACCTACTTCTCTCTCCTGCCTCACCATTGGCTGTTCAGCTCTTTATTGGACCATCAAGTGTTTTAGACAGACATAGTAACACAGCTTCACAGAATTAAACAAATGCAACACAAACAAAAGTAACACACCTTAAAACAATATTCTGCTGGGCGTTGGTGGCGCACGCCTTTAATCCCAGCACTCGGGAGGCAGAGGCAGGCGGATCTCTGTGAGTTCGAGGCTAGCCTGGGCTACCAAGTGAGTTCCAGGAAAGGCACAAAGCTACACAGAGAAACCCTGTCTCGAAAAACCAAAAAAAAAAAAAAAATTCTACAACAGAAAAAATAACAGAGGAAATAGATTCATCAGTCAAAGAAAATGTTAACTCTAAGAAATTCCTAACACAAACATCCAGGAAATCTGGGACATCATGAAAAGACCAAACATAAGAATAATAGGAATAGAAGAAGGAGAAGAAATGCAGCTAAAAAAATCCAGAGAACATATTTAACAAAATCATAGAAGAAATTTCCATCATAATAAGGACATCCTTATGAAGGTACAGGAAGCTTACAGAACACCAAGTAGATTGGGTTAGAAAAGAAAATCCCCTCACCATATAAAAATCAAAACACTCAACATATATGACAAAGAAAGAATATTAAAAGTGGCAGGGGGAAAAAGGCCAAGTAACATATAAAGGCAGACCTATTACAATCACACCTGACTTCCCAACAGAGACTCTGAAATCCAGAAGAGCCTGGACTGATGTCTTGCAGACTCTAAGAGACCCCAACTATTATACCCAGCAAAACTGTCAATCAGCATAGACAGAGAAAACAAGATATTTCATGACAAAGTCAAATTTAAACAACACCTATCCATAAATCCAGCCCTACATAAAGTACTGGAAGGAAAACTCCAACTCCAGGAAGTTAACTACACCCACAAAAAAGTACAAGCAATAGTTAATCTCATACCAGCAAAACCCAAAGAGAGAAAACACACAAACACAGACACAGACACAGACACACACAGACACAGACACACACACACACACACACACACACACACACACACACACACACACACAACCACCACAAACAACAAAGTGACAGGAATCAGCAATCAATGGTCATTAATATCCCTCAATATCAATGGACTCAATTCAATAATAAAAAGACACAGGCTAACAAAATAGATATGAAAACAGGATCCATTCTTCTGCTGCTTACAAAAAACACTCCTCAACAAAGATAGACATTACCTCAGAGTAAAGGATTGGAAAAAGATTTTCTAATCAAATGGACCTATATCCATTAGAACAAATGGATCTAATCAAGTGTATATATATATATATATATATATATATATACACACACACACAATATATAGTGTATTTATACACACACACACACACACACACACACATATAAAACAAAATAGACTTCCAACCAAAATTAATCAAAAGAGATGGAGAAGGGCATTTCATATTCATCAAAGGAAACATCCACCAAGATGATGTCTCAGTTCTGAACATTTATGCTCCAAATGTAAGGAAACCCAATTTGTAAAAGAAATATTACTACAGCTTAAATCACATATAGATCCCTATACAATAATAGTGGGAGACTTCAACACCCCACTCTCACCGATGGGCAGGTCATCCAGACAGAAACTAAACAAAGAAATAACAGAACAGATGTTATGATTCAAGCGGAACTTGACAACCATCCACAGAACATTTCACCCAAACACAAAAGGTTATACTTTCTTCTCAACACCACATGGAAACTTCTCCAACATTGACCATATATACTTAGCCACAAAGCAAGTCTCAACAGATACAAAAAAAAATTGAAATAACCTTCTGTATCTTATCAGACCACCATGGATTAAAGCTGGGTTTCAACAACAACAGAAACAACAGAAAGCCAACAAACTCATGGAAACTGAACAACTCTCTACTGAGTGACCACTGGGTCAAGGATGAAATAAAGAAGTTAACGATTTCCTAGAATTCAATGAAAATGAACATACAGCATACCCAAATTTATGAGACACAATAAAAGTGGTGCTAAGAGGAACATTCATAGCACTAAGTGCTTTCATGAAGAATTTGGAGAGATCTCATACTAGTGACTTAACAGCACACCTGAAAGCTCTAGAACAAAAAGAAGCAGACACACTTAAGAGGAGTAGATGGCAGGAAATAATCAAACTGAGGGCTGAAATCAATAAAATAGAAACAAAGAGAACAATACTAAGAATCAAGGAAACAGGGCTGGAGAGATGGCTCAGAGGTTAAGAGCACTGACTGCTCTTCCAGAGGTCCTGAGTTCAATTCCCAGCAACCACATGGTGGCTCACAACCATCTGTAATGGGATCTGGTGCCCTCTTCTGGCCTGCAGTCATACATGCTGTATACATAATAAATAAACAAATCTTAAAAAAAGAAATATTAAAAAAAAAGAATCAAGGAAACAGTTGGTTCTTTGAGAAAATCAACAAAATAGATAAACCCTTATCCAAACTAGTTAAAAGGCAGAGAGAGAATATCCAAATCAACAAAATCAGAAATGAAAAGGGGAATATAACAACAGACGCCGAAGAAACACCAAAAATCATTAGGTCATATTTTAAACATCTATATTCCACAGAATTGGAAAATCTAAAAGAAATGGAGAATTTTCTCTACAGATGTTACTTATCAAAGTTAAATCAAGATGAGATAGACAATTTAAATAAACCAATAACCCCTAAGGAAATAGAAGCAGTCATTAAAAGTCTCCCAACCAAAAAAAGCCCAGGACCAGATGGTTTTAACACAGAATTCTACCAGACTTTCAAATAAGAGCTAATACCAATACTCTTCAAATTATCCCACAAAATAGAAATAGTAGGAACATTGCCAATATTTTTTGAGACCACAGTCACACTGATTCCCAAACCACACAAAGATTCAACAAAGAAAGAGAATTTCACTCATAAACATCGGCACAAAAATACTCAATAAGTACTCCGAATCCAAGAACATATCAAAAAGATCATTCACCATGACTAAGCAGGCTTCATACCAGAGATGCAGGGATGGTTCAACATATGAAAATCTGTCAGTGTAATCCACCATATAAAAAAAAACTGAAAGAAAAAAACACACAACCATCTTATTTGATACTGAAAAAGCCTTTTACAAAATTTAGCACCCCTTCATGATAAAAGTCTTGGGGAGAACAGAGGTATAAAGGATACATCTAAACAAAAGAAAAGTAGTACATAATAAGCCGATTGCCAACATCAAAATAAATATAGAAAACTCAAAGCAATTCCACTAAAATCAAGAACAAGACTAGGTTGTCCACTCTCTTCATACCTATTCAATAGTGTACTTGAAGTTCTAGCTAGAGCAATAAGACAACTAAAGGAGATCAAGGGGATATGAACTGAAAAGGAAGAAGTCCAAGCATCATTATTCACAGATGATATGATAGTATACATAAGCGACCCCAAAAACTCTACCAGGGATCTCCTACAGCTGATAAACACCTTTAGACAAGTGGTTGGAGACAAGATTAACTTGAAAAAAAAATAGCCTCAAATAATATAAAAAATATTTTGGTGTAACTTTAACCAAGAAGTAAAAGACCAGTGTGACAAGATCTTCAAGTCTTTGAAGAAAGAAATTGAGGAAAATATCAAAAGATAGAAAGATCTTCCATGCTCATGGATTAGTAGGATTAAATGTAAGTTAAATAGTAAAATTGGTCATCTTACCAAAAGCAATCTACAGATTCATTGCAATCCTCATTAAAATTCCAACACAATTCTTTACAGACCTTGAAAGAACAATACTCAACTTCATCTGGAGGTTGGGTAGGGATGGAAACATAAACTATCAGGTTGGGAGGATGGAGGAGTAGAGTACTGAAAGAGACTACTGGAAAGGAGGGGCATTTTGGGGTCAGGTAAAAACCTGGCACAAGGGAATCCCCCAGAAATCTACAAGGATGACCCCAGTTAAGACTCCTAGAAATAGCAGATATGTAGCCTGAATGGGCCATCTCCTGTGACCAGATTGGTGCATAGCCCAATTGTCATCAGAGAGACTTCATCCAGCAACTGATGGAAACAAATACAGTCCCACAGCTAAACATTAGGTGGAGTTTGGGAAATCCTGCATAAGTGGTGGTGACAGGATTATAGGAGCCAGACGGGTCAAGGACCACAAGAAAACTCACAGAATTAACTAACCTGGGCTCATAGGTGTTCACAGAGACTGAACCAGGGAGCCTGTATGGGGCTGACCTAGGCACTGTGCATATGTGTTACAGTTGTGTAGCTTGGTCTTCGAATGGGAGTTCTAACAGTGGGAACAGGGGCTGTCTTTGACTCCCCACATGGGATTGCCTTGCCCAGACTTAATACATTGGGACGTGCTTAGTCTTACAGCAACTTGATGTGTCATGTTTTGTTGATACTCATAAGAGACCTGCCCTGTCCTAAACAGAAATGGAGGAGGAGTGGATTGGGGGGTGGGTGGGAATGGAGGAGGAGGGAATAGGAGGAGAGGAGGGAGGGGAAACTGCAGCCAGGATGTAAAATAAATAAATAAATAAATGAATAAATGAATGAATAAATAATGTTACTAAGAAAGCATCTGTGTTGGGAAGCTCTAGGCAACTGCTGTCACCCAAAAAATCCAACAACTATAGTGAGGATTTATAAAGCAGAAGAAACATTATCTCACTATTACCAAGCTGCAAGGTATCTATAGGCTGTGTCAAATTTTTTCTTCACCCCTGAATGTCTTAGAGGAGTTTCCTATTTCATCTTCATCCTTTTTGATTCTGCCCTCTATTTATAGTATTAAATTCTTCTTTTTCTTCCTTCCTTCCTTCCTTCCTTCCTTCCTTCCTTCCTTCCTTCCTTCCTTCCTTCCTTCCTTCCTTCCTTTCTCTCTTTTTTTCTTTTTTTTGGTTTTTCGAGACAGGGTTTCTCTGTGTAGCTTTGTGCCTTTCCTGGAGCTCACTTGGTAGCCCAGGCTGGCCTCGAACTCACAGAGATCCGCCTGCCTCTGCCTCCCGAGTGCTGGGATTAAAGGCG
The DNA here is from genome assembly GCA_902168325.1 of Peromyscus nudipes. Taxonomy (NCBI): domain Eukaryota; kingdom Metazoa; phylum Chordata; class Mammalia; order Rodentia; family Cricetidae; genus Peromyscus; species Peromyscus nudipes. The sequence continues at coordinate 15,976 of CABHPH010150370.1, forward strand.
TGCGTCACCAACGCCCGGCTCTTTCTTCCTTTCTTTCTTTCTTTCTTTCTTTCTTTCTTTCTTTCTTTCTTTCTTTCTTTCTTTCTTTCTTTCTTTCTTTCTTTCTTTCTTTTTAAATAAAAAATACTTTCTACTGGGGATAGAAAGTTCAAGTCCGTCCTTAGCCAATGCACCATCTTTACTATTTGGACCTATCTCAGCCTCAATTTGGGATCCAGCTTTTGTAAGAGTGCAGTGAAGGCACATCCTCAATAACTGTGCAGAAAAAGCATTGCCAATGTGGAGATGAGGAGGGATTTTAGGGGAGATGGGGGCGGGGTAAAAGTTCTATTAGTAGTAGGGAAGCATAAGCCTTGCAGATACCTCTACTCTGTGGAAGAAAAGTTACAGTCTTCACTGAGGCCCCTGCAATGGTACCTGGTAGGTTCAGAGGAGAAAGTTTGTAACATGCAGCCTTTCGGCAACTATGTTCACTGGGAACACTGGACTACTCTTTCTTGTCTTTCTCTTTTTTGCCCTCCATTCTAGTCCATTGATCCTGGAAGCTGGTGGAGACAAATGGCTTACTCCTTGTTCCCTTGTAAATAGGCACACAGGAAGCTAGTGAGTATTTTTTGTTGTTATTGTTTTCTTGTGAATGAGTGTGCTTTCAGTTTCTTCCACAGCACAACCACATGCACATAGATTGATCTTTTTCAAAATATAAGTCATGTGTAAGAGCTAGTTGTCTTGTCTTTAGACTCACTGGAAAAGGTGAAAGAATCAGGTGTCAGCTGAAAATAAAAATTAAAGTAGAATCTAAAACCTTTGGTGAAAACAAGTAGGCACTGCTTATTAAAAGCATAAACCCCCACCTCCCACCAAGGCTTGTCCAATGCTCTAGAAGTTAGTCAGTCATCTTGTGATTTATACCTATGGTTATTAGTCTCTCTTTGCAGAAGACACAGGGTTTCAGGGTGAGCAAGCAGCAGAGGTGAGCCTGTATGACTAACCCTGTATGACTAACCCGCCTCCAGAATCCATTTCCTAACCACTGTAACTATAATGACCAGGAAAGCATACAACGCCTGAAACACGTTATCCTTTCCCCTTTTTAATGTGCTTGTGGTGTGCATATTTGTGTATGTGTGTTTACATGGGCATGTATGTGTGAGTCTTTACATCTGCATGCATGTAGGTTCAAGTTTGGTGTGTCGAATCATAATAGATCTCCTTCCCACCCTCCCTGTTCAAAGAGACAGGCCCTCTTAATCAAACCCAGAGCTAGAGATGACTGGTCTTACCCATATAAAGTTCCATCCTGAAACATTTCAAAAGGAGTGTCTACATGCTCTGGGTCATATAGCCACAATTTGGCTGGATTTTTACTTCACTTTCAACTAGGTGGATTATTTTTCCTTTGGGGATATACAAGAATTGTGTGCTATGGCCTGGCTTCTTGGGATGAGTGGTGGAGCTAAATTCTCTCCTATAGTTTCTTCTTACTGTCTTCAATTTGTTTGCCCGAATTTGTCTGCTTTTAATTCTCATCTTTGAGAGGTTTTATTTTACTCAACATAAAATAGATTTTTGGAAAGAAAAGACTAAATAGAAATTAGGAATAAGTTAAATTTTGTTTTGCAGACTGTGCATTTGGCATGTGGCTTATGAATTGACAACTCCAGTTAGCATTGTCCCTAAGGATCTGACCATGACCTTATTATACCTTCAGTATGAATCAGTTTTCTCTGGCTAATTTGACTTCTATATATTGATTTCTTTAAAGAGTCGGGGAATTCTAAGCAATTGTCTGGTTATTCTTATTTTAGTATGTTTTTCCTCAGTTTTCCCATCCAGGAGGAACATGGCTTTGGGACTGTGCAGTGCCGTGTGGAAGGCGATCACATTGGTTTGTTTTAGAACTATCTTTTAAAAGACTCACCCATTTCTTTCATGGTATCCAGAAAGGAAAACAAAAACGCATTCATCAGATGTTATCATGTGAATAATAATTGCTACCAAAATAGCTTTAAAAAACACTCACTATGTAAAACAGTTTCCATATCAACTAGTTTATTCATCATAATCAGTAATTTTACTTTACAAGTGATTGCGTAGACAATGTCAACCAGTGTGTTAGGATTTAAATCATGCTTCATCTAAATCTAAGCCCCGGGTTTATTTGTCCTATATGTGTCCATTTTGTTGTGAAAGTTCATGGGATATTTTCCTGGGCAACATGAAAGAAATTCCAGACTTAGACAGTAATGATGATATTGGAGCTTTGGGCCTAGGGTAGCAATGTCCTGGCCCAGGAGATTCATGCACAGTTCTGCATTCATGTCTGTTTCTTTGTGTTTCAGGTTCCCAGAATGTTAGTTTCTCAGTATTTAACAAAGGGAGGTAAGTAACTGGGACAGCTAAATCTGTCTGTGTCTTGTATTGTCTGTAACATCCTGTGTACTACTCTTTAACTTTTAGCATTTCAACTGTATACCAGTAGGATGTAGAAAACTTGCTACACCTTCTTGGTTTCTTTCGCTTGCATGAGCATTGTGTTCTGTCTTACCTATGGGCATCATAAATATTTCAATGTAGGGATGATACAGAATTTTAAGAACTGGCTCTTAAGTCAAAGTGCAGTGATCTACAGCTGTCAGGTGTGTGTTGTGGGACACCGTTTTCCTGAGACAGACACACTGTGTCACTATAGGAATTGCCTTATTCAAGATATAAAGAGTTCATATTTCATCATTCTTTGGAGACACAAACTATGATTCTGGATTTCTGTGTGCACTTTCCTTCTTGTTTTTGTCCTTAAGATGCATTATTTGGCTGGGCGGTGGTGGCTCACGCCTTTAATTTCAGCACTTGGGAGGCAGAGCCAGGCGGATCTCTGTGAGTTCGAGGCCAGCCTGGGCTACCAAGTGAGCTCCAGGAAAGGCGCAAAGCTACACAGAGAGACCCTGTCTCGAAAAACCAAAAAAAAAAAAAATGCATTATTTGATGTTAGTTTCATTGTGGTTATATTAACATACTACATATGGGTATATAGCTCAAAGTTTGTATTTGTTTTCTCTTTCTTTCTCCTCAAGTACAAAACTGATCTACTTTATTATGGGAATCTACTCTATCTATCTATTGTAAGAATCTACTATCTATCTATCTATCTATCTATCTATCTATCTATCTACCTACCTACTATAGGAATCTACTGTATCTATCAATTGTAGGAATCTACTGTATCTGTCAATTGTAGGAATCTGCTGTATCTATCTATCTATTGTAGGAATCTACTGTATCTATCTATTTATCTACCAATCTATCTATCTATTGTAGAAATCTACTATACTTATCTATTGTAGGAATCTACTGTATCTATTTATCTATTGTAGGAATTTACTATATTTATCTATCTATTGTAGGAATCTACTATATCTATTATTTATTGTGGGAATCTACTGTATCTATCTGTACATTAGCTTAGTAGGACCATCATCAGGACCATTCATATTTGCTGTTGCATTTAATGCTTCTAACGATCTATAAAATAGAGATTATTCCCATACAATCATTTTATCTATGAGGAAAGCTTTGATCCATTGATACTACTTTCTGGTTATCAAAAGGAGCTGGTGTTCAAATGGTTAAATTTACTAGAAGTTATTCTGTGAACTTCCTTTCAAGTAGCCAATTTAAAAAAAAATACAATTGTAGGTGACATTTTACCAAAAGCCTTTGTTTTCCTCTGAAGGTCAATGGTGCACAAGGAAGCCTGGCTGATCAGTGCTAAACAGGACCTGTTCCTATACCAGACACACTCAGGTACTCTTCCCCTTCAGCCCGTCTTCTTCATCCCTTTCCTCGAAGTGCACTCAACATTAGACTCTCCTTTTCTTTCTTCAGGCTGCTTCTCTTTGGCCATTAACATGACCTCTTGATTCTGGGTGAAATTAAGTTGCTTGTATCTGTGTCAGCTCTGGTGCTTCTAGCCCTGCATCACTTATGTTCTGAGAAATGCATCATTGGGTGCTTTAGTTATTGAGCTTTCCTCATAGCTCTCATGCACATGAGTGTAGATGCTGCAGCTCAGTTATGCATTGTGGCCTCTTGATGCAAGCAGGAGATGAGGAAAACACGACACACATGAAGCTGGTGTCATTGTACTGCAGCATACTATTTTACAATGAACTTTTTATTTTACAAGCAAGAATAAGCACTATAAAATAACAGGAAAAGCATAGGAATAGTATACTATAATAAGCAGATAAAGGTAATTAAAATTAGTTATTATTAAATCTAGATTGTACATATTTGTGTTATGCTTTTTATTACATTTTAACACTGTATTATTGTGTGACAGTTTCGTAATTCTTAGAATGAACTGTAGCTATTTTACTTCCCATCCCCTTCTCTCATCCTTCTCCAATGGCAGGATAGGAGGTTTGTATGCACCAGCATCACCACGAATATGTGTGGTGTGCCCTGTGATATATCCTTACAGTTGGCTTGCTGATGTCACTACATGACAAGAAGCTTTCAGCACCAGTACAGTCCTATGGGCCTACTGATATAGTTGTGATCTGTTGTTGGTAGATGCATTGCCAAGCAGCTTTTGACTGTATTCAAAGAGACTTGATTGTAGACTTCTATATAAAGTCTGTGGATATAGACTGAATGAAATAAAGAAGAGTTGTACCTTCCTCTGTGTTCTAAAAAGTAACAGAAGAAAGGCGACACTTAAAAATACAATAGGACTTCTTTCTGGTCATTCTAACACCCACCTCTGAATTCATGCATTCATTCAATGCTTTATGACTTACCTCTTCTGATGCTAAGCTATGGTGTTGCCCTCTTATGGCCAAACTCTGATACTGAAAGATGAACACTGAAAAGTAGGAACTTGCCTGAAACTGTGAAGTCAGTTCAGTGGTGGGCAGTTGGTTATTTACAGAGAGCATACAGTGTCTAGGTTTTAATACAACCACAAAACCACTGAAAACATGACGGTGAGGGAGATTCAAATTTCAGAAGCAACAAAAATCAACCTTTCCAAACGAGAAAGCTATCATCTCACAAACCATGGGACAAATGCCATTCATTCTCTGGACAGCCCATCTTACTGGAGCTGGGTTCTGACCACTGCCTTTCTTGTCTTTAAATAGTTATCTAGTGTTTTGAGAGATGGTGAGAAGAAACACCTACACTGATGGATACAATGATAGGAGCAGAAAGATGGTCAATCTCTTATTGAGTGTTTGCCATATTACCTCAATTTTAATTTCTTTGAACTAAAAACTAGGGTTCATTGCCCTTATTTTTCTATGGAGAAAACAAGATTAAGAGGGGATGCAACTTACCCAAAGGTCCTTGAAAACTAGTTAAAAACTCCATGCACGTAACTAACACCCTTCAGGAAGCATGCTGTCTCTGGTACCCAACCTCAGGCTTCCACGATTCTGCTGGGACTATAGATGCTGGAGGGGTAGGCTGACAGTACCTGTTATCATTCACTTCATGGGCTGAAAACATAGAGGCATGAGCATTTTCGTAGTGGAGGAATCCTTGGTGATATGGACAATCCATAGAGTCTGGGGCAGAGCCTCTTCAGGTTGGCACTTAGTAACTAGTCCAGTGTGGTTAAGCCCCTAAATTTCAGAGCCTGGATTAAGCATATCTGAAATGAATAATGTGGTGCTTGTCCTTTTAACTCTAAAGATTGTCTAAAGTAGTTGGTGAGGAAGAATATTTGAACTTACCCAGAATTTCTCTGTTCTTTTTATGATCATGCTTATGGAATCACAAGTTTCTTCATTTTGTTTCTCATATACTTCTTAAATGTGATGTCTATTTTTATTTTATTTCAATTAATTAATTAATTATTTTTTGAGACAGAGGTTCTCTGTATAGCTCTGGCTGTCCTGGAACTTGGTTTGTAGATTAGGCTGTCCTCGAATTCAGATATCTTCCTGTCTCTGTCTCCCAAGTTCTGGGATTAAAAGCGTGCACCATTACACCTGGCTGGCACATCTGTATTATCTGTATTACCACTGTGCAATTCTGGGCCCCGTAGTCTCCTGCATAGTTTGCTCTAGTGATTTCTAAGGGGTTCTGACTTGACACTTACGCTGTGTAGATCCATGTTCAATACAACCACCAGGATTCTCTATATCAAGCACACACCTGAGGCTTCTTCACCATGTACATCCTCTAAAGCAGTAGTTCTCAACCTTCCTAATACTGTGACCTTTTAATACAGGTCCTCATGGTGTGGTGACCTCCAACCAAAAATCATTTTCATTGATACTTTATAACTGTAATTTTGCTACTGTTATGAATAGTAATTCAAATATCTGATATGTAGGGTGGTCTTAGAAAATCCCTGTTAAAATGTCATTTGACCTCCCCAAAGGGGTCATGACCCACAGGTTGAGAACTGCTGCTCTAAAGGTGTTTCATCTTCTGTGAGAAATAGCTCAAGCATCTGTCTTCACCTAATGTGCCTCTCCAGCTCACTTTCTCCCCTCCTTCCCCCTCCCCCTTCTCCCTGTCTCTCTTCTTCCTCTCTGCATATTCTAGCCACACGATATGCATTGTGCAACCTTCTCCCTATTCTGGCTATTACTTGCTTTAAATATCCCCTCTCCCTTTTATGTGGTCTGTTATTACTATTATTTTTAATTTTCATCCTGGAATAGAGTCTTACTATATAACCAAAGGTCGCCTTGAATTTGTTAGACCCTTGCCTCAGCCTTCCCACTTCCAGGACTATAGCTAGATGCAGACCTTCATGCTTACCTTCCCTTGGTCTGTTTAAACTCATCCTTTAAGAGTCGGTTCAGATATCATTCCCGGAAAGTTAATTCTCTACTCTGTACTCCCACTCACCCCTAAGCCTCTCTACTTCAGAGCCGCTCTAATTTAGCTGATCTGAAGTACTGTGATTATACTCCATGTACATACACTTCCTTACCATACTCACCGCTTGAAGAAAGGAACTACTCCCAATTCCTCTTTATCTCCCTAGTGCAATAGAGTAGACACTGTGAATGTCGAAAGAGATTGTACTACCACAGATGTTCTAAAAGGCCAGGAAGCCTCTTTTTCCAGTGAACATTAGTGAATGCAGAGACCTGCAGCCGCTCCAGATGTGGAGGATAAGTGATGGCCGAGTGCTCACATCTAAAGGAGATACTTTCTTAAAGAAATCAATCACTTCCTCTAAGTCTCAGGAAATACCATGGAAGAGAGGGCAGAAAGAATGTAAGAGCCAGACACAGGGAGAGGAGGTATAACATGCCCCCTTCCAGGCATGGTCTAGTCACTGCCATCTTGAACTCATAGCAGCCACAGTTACCTGCACTTGACCTGCACAGCCAGGCTGGTCTGTTAGCCATCAGTTTTAGAGGAAGAGGGTTTCATGAGATCTTATCCCTCTCTGTTTAACTATTGGATACTGAAAGATTCTGGAAGGGGAACATCATTGTCTTCAGTTTGGGGCCCACTGATAAGTGTGCCAAGTTCCAGTGGATAGTACTAAATTTATGGCCAAACATGAACTTGGTCAAACTCAGTGAGTGACTGGACAAAACAAAGACTCGAGTGTGGGAAAAGGATTTGTAGGGACTGAAGGGTGTTGAGAGGTTGGGAGGTGAAGGTAATGAGAATTCATTTTATTCATGTATGAAGATGTCAAGGAACAAAGCAATTAAAAAAAAAGATTTCTATTTTGAATTTATAAGCATTCATGACCAGTCCCTGCACAAATAAACTTATTTTATGTCATATTCTCAATATGTGTCTACTGTACATTACAGTATAAATACATATAAGTTTACACTTAGTTTATCAAAGAGCACAACTCTTCTTTACCCTGAAAGGAATCAAACTTCATACTGTGAATATTTAAAGAAAGGTCAAGAGGCTGGAGAGATGGCTCAGTGGTTAAAAGCACATACTGATCATGTAGAAGACCTGATTTCAGTTCCCAGCACCAACGTTAGGCAGCTCAGAACAACCCGAAACCTCAGCTCCAAGATAGTCTCATGCCCTCTTCTGGCATCTGCAAGTGCCCCTCCATATACACATAGTTAAAAAAAATCTTTAAAGAAATGATAACATGAAATTCTGTGGGTATGTATCACATTGCTAATAAAGTGGTGGTTCTCAACCTTCCCAATGTTGTAACCCTTTAATACAGTTCCTCATGTTGTGGTGACCCCCAACCATTAAAATTATTTCATTGCTACTTCATAACTGTAATTTTGCTACTGTTATGAATTATAATGTAAATATATGATATGTGAACCCAAAGGGGTCAAGACCCTCTGATTGAGAACCATTGCTACAGAGGCTTCAGCTTGAACGAAGTATGGGTGAGACATTGCATGTGCCTGAGGAAGAAGCCTGCAGCATGGGCAAGAACTAAGGATGGGGTAGTGGGAGTTCCACTGAGTGCATCCGTTGTTGATTTTTCCATGTGGTGTAAACTACTATTCCCCATTGTTAAGTTAAATCCTTGGTGTGAAGAGACATATTTCATAAGAAAGCGTAAGGGATATAAAGGCTTTTGCTGACACCATGAGTGACCTTCCCTATAAATACTGATCCTGTACAATATATAGAGTCCTTTTGTTATTATGCGCATTTAAAATGATGATTAGAAAAAGTTCAACTGTTGCTGGCCTTGCAGTATAAGAATTGTGTTATAAGGGTTTCTCTTATCGTCTGGGGGCACATCACATTACAGACCTAGAAGCTTATCTTTTTATAAACTCTTGCAGAAATCCTATCTGTGTTTCCACAAGTTGGGAGCCTTGCTGGAAGAACAGACATCACCATTACAGGGGATTTCTTTGGCCCTTCTGCCCGGGTTACCATTGCAGGTAACTATGCTGAAATGGCTGAAAATGGTTCAGTTTTCAATGTTGTAGGCATTTATATCTCTAATGACTCAGGGCTGTGAGGGGAAGCTTTCTTACATTTTAAACGTTCATCTACTTTCTTTCTTTCTTTCTTTCTTTCTTTCTTTCTTTCTTTCTTTCTTGCTTGTGTGTGTGCTCATGCGTGTGCATGGCATCACTGCCACAGCCCTTGTGTGGAGGTCAGAGGGAAGTTTGTAGAGGTGGATGCTCTCCTTCTGGAGATCAAACTCAGGCTGTCAGGCTTGACCGACGGCACCTTCCCTCACTGAGCCTTCTCCCTGGTCCTGCATTTGTCCTCTCTGGTACCTGATGACTCTAAAGTCTTTCACCTGTATGTGTGGGTGAACAGATACAGGACTTTTGTCCTGTCACCTTGCAAATGTGCCGCAGGGACAGGGTGGCCTTCAGAAAGACTCGTCATATATGCAGATTTCCTATCCTAGGGATGAAGAGAAGGGAAGCCGTAGCTGCCTTGTCCCAAAGCTCTACTTTTACTAGAACCTGTCCTTCTCATCTTCCATCTGAGTAGGTGGGCATTTCCTATGCGGACTCCTCTGGAGTGTTCCTTGGGAGATCTTTCAGTGGTGCATTTCTAGAAACTTTTGTCCTGAAACAAGGGTGCTCCTGACACATTCACGCTGTTCTTACCCTCCCCACTCAGCAAGAAGGCCAGCGCCTCCTCAGTGAATGAAATTGTTTGGTGTGACTTACTTTTTTACGGCCATGAGCTGCCCCACACCCATACTCTATTGCACTGCACAGTCCCTTTCCTGACCTCCTCTGTCGGGGTGAGAACTTTGTGACTGTCCAGATCTCACCGCTTCTCTCTCTCTCTCTCTCTCTCTCTCTCTCTCTCTCTCTCTCTCTCTCTCTCTTTCTCTCTCTCTCTCTCTCTCTCTCTCTCTCTCTCTCTGTGTATCTACAGGTGTATTTATGAATTTAAAAATTTCTCCTTAGGCATCCCATGTGACATTAGACGTGTGTCTCCCAGGAAGATTGAGTGCACTACCAGGGCTCCAGGAAAAGGAGCAAGGCTCACTGCTCCTCAGGCAGGTAAGGAAGTCACTAGGGCTGCTCAGTGAACTCTCTACATCATGCTTTAAGACCCAGAGAGTAGAAGAAAATGTACTTGAATTCTGTCTCAGCAGTGCGACTGGATCCCTAATGCTATGGCCAAGCCTTTCATATCAGGGAACATCTTAGATTCAATCACTTGCAGAATGGCACTACATCCCTAGCCCAAGCCATATGTCTAAACAATAGACTCCAGGCAGAACATAACTGCCACCAAGACACTGTGGCTATTGAAAGGAATCCCCAAACTGCCACTCTGCATTTGGTTGGAGGGTTGTATGTGTACTGGCCGAGGAGACAGGAGCAGTGAAGCATGCTCTGGTGCGCTCATAGCAGCAACAGTAGGTAGGTCAGTGAGTAAGGCACGATGGGGTATATTTAAATGCTGTTTATTTCCCCTGTGGGCTTTTCCCCCACTGATATTACAAATGGGGACATGCTGTGACGTGGCCACCAGCATCTGCCTCCAGTGGACAAGAAACGGAGGAGGCAAGGCAGCAGGTTCCACCTGTCCTTCTTAGTTTGAAGCTCCCACATTTTCTGCTAAGCATTAGCACTAGAGGCTCCAGTGCAGTAAGGCATAAGGAAGGTTGGCATGCTGCTCTGTCGAGAGCCACAGCCCGATGCTCTGTGCATAAGGCACTGACCCAATGCTTAAAGATGTGGTGAGTCCATTCGAAAGGCTCAGCACCTATAAGCAGAGTTGCCCTGCAGGAGTGAAACCTTTCTAAAGACGGGCCTTTGCTTTGTGGAGACAAATGCTCTGGCCTGAGAATTCTGGAGCTCCCACATCCCCAGTGTTTACTTTCGGAGAGCTCCCATCCAAGGAGACAAAAGTATTGAAACAAGTAATACAGAGAAAGTGTGTTTCCTGCATCAGGAAACAGAAGCCGGTTCCCTTGTTGAGCGTTTCCTGCTTAAGCTGCTGCAGTCGTGGTAGGATCATTTCTGGAAAGCAGCTGTTTGAGTTAGTGATGCCCTTCATGAAAAGCTTTTGAGGTTTGTCCTGCGGAAGTAGAGCAAAGCACCACACAAAGCAGTACTTCTCTAACGGGGCTGATTCTTGTCCTCTGGAGACACGATGATATTTGCATCTAAGGAGTAGAAACCAGGGATGCCTCCCATCCAGCAGTGTACAACACAGCCCAACAACAGAGCTGCCCAGACTAGTATAGCAACAGTGTAGAGGTTGGTTAAGAATCCCAGAGTTAGAGTAACAGTCTTAACATGCTCTTAAGTCTCTACTTATCCCTTATTTACTGTCTATCTTTGGGGTCAATGAGGAGCAACATCGGTAGTTTATAATAATAGTTATCATAGATATGCTTTATTGAGATTTACTCTATTTCTAGATTCTTTTAGTCTTTGTATATTGTTTCTGGTTACTGCTGGTTCTGTTTTGATATATGAGTGAAGGGAGACACAGGGCACTGAGGGATGCCCCCAAACTTCACTTTTAGTAAAGGGTGGAGCTAGACCCTGAATGACCAGTCAAGATGACTATCTAATATTGATCAAGATTAGTATCCAATATTGGTGCACATATGCCTTTTGACTCAGGGTTTGCTTTATATACAGTGTAAATTAATAAGTAAACCATCATTTAAAATGCCATGTAACAAAATTATGCCACTGAATGGTTTTGTGTGCAGGTCAACAAATTGAGGTCATGATCATTGAAAACTTAAAGGATTGACAGTTTTTCTAGGAAAAGGGAATTTTATGGAATAGAACATGTAGGCTGAATTAGGCCTCCAAGGATGCTGAAGTTCATGTCCAACTTCAGAAGGTGCAAAGTCAGGCCACACCACAGTTTACCATCACACAGACCACCTTTTCTGAATAGTGGCACTTATTCCTTTGTGACCTCTCCAGGACTTGGCTTTCTTCTGGGGCTGCTGAAAAGGCTTCCTAGTCTCCTCTGTCCTTTGAGAACACTTCTCTTTTTAATGTTTCTCATCAAGTTGTTCTTTCCAGGAGACTACCCAGGGAAGTTTTATTTTGTTTTATTTTATTTTATTTATTTAATTTTTTTACTGCTTTCTAGAAAGTTCCTAGTATCTACAGAGTCTCTCTTGGTCTCTGGTGATTCATCTTCACTAATAACATCTGCAGCGCCCTTCATCTTGTAATTTAAGTGGGGTCTTTGTGAGGAGGAACACTGCTCGGTGGTTATGGGGTATATGTGTTTTACAGGTAACCGAGGACTTCTTTTTGAAGTTGGAGATGCTGCTGCAGATGTGGAGCTGAATGAGGCCACCCCAGGATACAGGTGCCAGATAGTCCCCAATGCCAGTTCTCCATCTGGATTTTGGTCAAAGGAAGGGCAACCTTTCAGGTATATTGTAGATAAAGTGGGAATCCATATCAAAAGTAGATCAACTAACGCAGGCAAGCTAGGACCCAGGGAAGAACGCAGTAGTGTTTCTAGAGGATCACTTGTCCCATCAGCCTGTGGTGTTTGACAGTGTTCTCAGCCTGTGTTGGTTGTTCTGGTGATCATATGACCTTTTGTAGCTGCACAACCAAATATTGACCATTGTGTAAAACCCATATTTCCCATAATTCTAAATCTGCTTTGGAGATAAGTGGTCTTCTCAGCCAAGCTGCCACATTGTCCCGTGGTATGGCCATGATCTCCTGAGAATGGTACAAATGCTAAGGGACTTGTAGATGTATAGAGACTGACATACTGAGATCGTGCAGATGTGATTGCTTTTTTCTAGAATCATCAGAATAACCCTGTAGTATAAGAGTCAGTTTTTTTTTCTTGTCACTTTCAGAATAAGGGGTGCTGTATGTTGGCTCAGTGATCCTGGCCTTGTTGAGCCTCACCTGACTCTGTGTTCCTCTGTGTTTCAGGGCACGGCTCAGTGGGTTCTTTGTGGCTCCAGAGACAAACAATTACACATTCTGGATCCAGGCTGACAGCCAAGCTTCCTTGCATTTCAGTTTCTCAGAGGAGCCAAGGACTAAGGTACTCACCCTCCTCTGGGTTGCCTTTCATTTGTTCACAGTCTTTTGCCCTTGGAAGAAGAAAGGATCAGAGAGAAAGATTTCCTGTTCTATAGTTGTAAAATACCACTGAAAAGCAATTTGGATGACTATAATGGTATTGGAAGGCCAGCATTATGCTACAGTTTACAACCTTGCTTATTATTTTTATCTCTGTGAAATATGCATATCTCCACTTTCTAGATGAGCAAGTTGAGGCATTGAAGGATTGTATGGCCTATTCAGGACCACTTGAATAATAAGAGAAGTAGTCACAATTCAAAATCAGATTGGTTTGACCCTCAAACTTGTGCCCTTTCCACTACGTTTGGGTTAGTATCATGCAGGAAGCATCTGTCAGCCTTGGACTTTTAGAAAGCAGCCAACGTCCACTTGTGCCTTTGGCAGAGACCCACGATGCTCTTAGTATGCTCTCTGAAATTGATTTGCTTGCTGGAGAAAGCCATGGATTTTAATGAGTTAGTGCCATTCTAGGTCTTTCAAGGGTTTAATGCTATCTTTTCACAGCATCACACAGACATAGAACGTGAGGGCAGAGGCTGTTCCTAAATATAACCTGTAAATTCTCTCAACTACCATGCAATTGAGAGAGAGAATGGAGGAGGAGCAGAGAAGCAAATGTAGCCACAGGGTCAAAGTCAGTGGACTAAGTGGTTGGAAAAGTGCTTAAAAAAATGTCATGTTGGTAGTTTTTGAAATGCTCATTGTCTGAGCACAAAATGCATGGAAGATTCACAGTGTTGACTGTGATTGGCATATTTGGGCACAGGTAGAAGTGGCCTCTGTTGGAGTTGGCACTGCTGACTGGTTTGACTCTTGGGAGCAGAAAGGGAACGAAGGGAGTTGGCAACAGAAGACCACTAAGTTAGAACTGCGGGCAGGAGCCAAGTACTACTTGGAAGCAGAGCAGCGTGGGATAGCCCCCAGCAGGGGGATGAGAATTGCTGTCCAGATCCACAACACCTGGCTGAATCCTGATGTGGTCAATACTTACCTTCTGGAGAAACACCAGATCCGAGCCCGAGCCCAGAGACTTCCAGAGTTACAGGTCTGTGTGTCTTCTCAACCCCGTGAAAGTGAGCCATGGGGAGAGGGGAGTCTTCCTCAGAAGGAGTACAGCTGACTGAGAGTAAGAAAACCTGAGATGCATTGACAGTTCTTCTGCCACAGATATAGGGTCATAAAGATTAAAATTCTTTTCTTTTTTTTATCTTTAAACATTGCTTATTATTGTTTATGTGTATGTGCATGTGGGTTCCAAGGCTTTTATGTGAAGGTCAGAGGATAGCTTGCAGGAGTCGGGTCTCTCCTTCTACCACGTGAGTCCCTGATATCCAATACAGCTGGTCAGGCTCAGTGCCAGCCCCTTAACTCACTGAGCCATCTTGCTGGCCCTATGAGTATATTTTTAAATGCATTCTTATTATTGAGATTATCTTTCTTGCTGATTTATTTCTGAAATATTTGAATTCTAGGTAAGTCTTTGTTTTTAGATTTGTTTTACGTGTGATTATCTTGCCTAAATCTATGTCTGTGCACCATATGTGTGCCTGGTGCCTGTGGAGGCCAGAAGAGGGCGTGGGATTCCCTGGAACTGGAGACTGGAGTTATAGACAGTTGTCAACCATGACATAGGTGCTGGGGATTGAACCCAGGTCCTCTGAATGAGTAGCCGGTGCTCAGCTTTCCAGCCTCATGTCTTTTCTTTGTTGAGAGCTTATTATTTCAAGTACAATTAAGGTCATTTACAAACACACACACACACACACACACACACACACACACACACACCCCACATGAAACACCATAGCTTTTTGACCCATTATGGGCTTATTTCCCTATGTGTTGTGTTTATGTCTAATCTGTCAAGGTGTGCTTTGAGTCTTTTGGTTGTGCTCCGTGTCTTTGTTGAACAAATTCTGTATACTTTCTGTTGTTCACTTTTCTATACAGAGGTGGTCAATGTGGACTCCACCTTCTACCACTTCTAGTTTAATAGTAACACGGGCATAAAGAACCATTGAGGAAAGTAGGACAGTACAAGTGATTCTTGAGTCCTCCCTCAGGACAAAAGCATAATGTACCCAAGAGAGGACATCCACTGTGGGGAGAGTAGAGATGGAATAAGCCCCCATGAGAGAGTGGGGTGCCATGTGCTGGCTGCTGCCTCTTAGGCCACTCCTTTGAGGCAGCATTTGGTGAGGTCCAAAAATGACATCACATACTCTCAAAAGTGGGATGTGCAGTAGTGACCTTTACATCACGTATTCTCAAAAGTGTGGTGTTCAGTGGCCACCTTTACATCATGTTCTCTCAAAAGTGTGGTGCTCAGTGGCCACCTTTACATCATGTACTCTCAAAAGTGTGATGTATAGTAGTGACCTTTACATCATGTACTCTTGGAAAAGCAACACAGATAAACAGGGAACCAGTCACTCATGTTATTCCAAGAAAAGTTTCATTTGATGGTGACACTGTTTTTCAGAGATTTCTAGATCTTGTGTATTTAGAAAACTGAAACTATAATAAAATAGAAACATCATTCCGAGGAGCTGTGCTCTCTCCCTAGACTGACTCTGACTCCATTCCCTGCGTATCAGTGAATTTTGTCTCTCTCCACTTTTCAGATGTTGAATGTGTCAGCTAGAGGAAACTTTTTCCTTACCTGGGACAATGTCTCTAGTCATCCAGTTCCTGCCAACGCTACAGCTCAACAGGTGAGTGTCTCCTTCCAATCATGAAGGGGAGCGTGGGAGCTTTAGGCCTGACATTTGAATGACTGCATTTTTATTCATTTTAATAGATCCAAACCACCATTGAGGAGCTGCTTGTGGTCAAATGCAATCTGGAACCAGTTTCCGCTCGCATTCTACTCCGGCTTGGATTTGAGCAAGGTGTCTCCTGGGTGGCTATGGTCCTCTCTTCTATTACTGTCTTCCTTTTCTTTCTTATAACATAGGAACAATCCCTGTTTTTGACCAAAGTGCTAATAGAGTCAAATAAAACAGGACATTGGCTCTGGATGGAGTAACCATGGGAGTAGCTGTGCGTTCGGGAGGGAGATGGTTGGGATGCATGTCAACCGAAGAAGTATTCTTCTTGATAGTTCAGCAGAGAGAAACACTGTTCAGAGAGTTTCTTCTAAACAGGGAGAAGAAACAGGGTATGCATGGCAATGGTAATGTTTTTTTTTAAATCTCATTTAGTTCAAAATCAAAATATGTATCAATGATTTTTGTGTGTGTGCTGATGGAGATCAAGCCCTAAGGCCTTGTAGATGTTCCACAGGAGTTCTTCAATTGAGCCATACTAATATCCCTTTAATTAAAAAAAAAGTTTTGAGACAAGGTCTCACTAAGTTGTGGAAATCAGCCTTGAACTTGTGATCGATCCTCCTGTGCCAGCTTTCCAAGTAGCTGAGACTGCAAGCGTGCACCACCGCTTCTAGCTCATACAAGAGAATCAGTATATAAGAATGTAGGCAAGAACTTCTTTCTTTTCTTTTCTTTTTTTAAATTTGTTGTTTGTTTTTACATCCCAACCACACTCCTTTCTCACTATTTCTCTTCAGATACAGGTGGGCCTCCAGGAATATCAGCCAGCCAAGATATATCAGGTTGAAGAAATTCTTAAAATGTGCTAATGTGCCTTATTGCCTCCCCAATCAATGGACAATGCATTCTGAAAATTATTCCTAAAGTGAACTGAAGTTGTACCGAGGGGCTAGAGAAATGGTTAAGAGTATTTATTACTCGTGCACAGAACTCAGGCTCAGTTTCCAGCACCCATTCCAGTTTCAAGTAATCTGATCGTCCCCTTCGATGGACATCCATGTGCATATGGCTCCTACATGCATATGACACACTCCATGTACTCAGGCACACGTAAACATAAAACAAACAAGCAAATAAATAAATATTTTTTTAATTGATGTTCCCTCTCTTTTGCTTTTATATAGTTTTTCGTATTTTGGTACACAGAGAAAATTGTATTATTATTCCATGTTCTATGGTATCCAGAAAGGATTTCTCATAGCTAGAACCTTCCAATTGGAGGGTACTAGGCCTCTGGACTCTTCCCATCTCTCTCTAGGCTGAGGGGCCAATGATACTGTTCATTTCCTATACACCTGTTGTCTTGTCGTGTGGCTGTGCCTATATCCCTATTTATTTGAATTATATACAGGCCTAGAAGGTTCCAGCTCTGATGGGGTCCTCACCAGTTCAACTGAACCCTTCTGTGGCAGATTCAGCCTTGGTCAACTTCAACACCTTATCCTAAAACCCTCAGCTGCCAAACATGGCTACCAGCTGGATAAGTACCCATATGTGAGTATTCATTCTTATACTTCTAGGCTTGGCAGGTCGGGAGGAGCTGACATTATTCCCTGGGTTTGAAGCTAAAATGGCAGAAGCGAAGGGAATGACTGATGTAATTTGCCCAGTGCATTTTGAGCTCAAGTTTGACATTTCTCAGCTGCTTCTCCAGACCCCCCTGCTTGTGCATTGCTACCTGAGAATGTTACTGTTAGCTAGAAGGCCTACAGACATTTTTAATTGTTTAGATTTTTCTTTGCTCTCTACACTTGAGAAATAGTGCAAATCTTGCAGACAGATTCTGGTTTTGAACACTGATTCTATATCCTGTGTATTCTTAATATTTTACTTACATACGTATGACATGTCTTAATTTACTCATCTCTAAAATGGTTAATGTGGTGTAGCTCTCAGGAATGCAGTGAAGATTAATATAGTAAGATGTTTTGCATCAGTGAGGACCCAGTTGAGGGTAGTTGTTATTATTATTATTATTACTATTGTAATCAAAGCAAGTAATTAGTGGATCAGCTGACACACCTACCCCCATGCTATTTATTTAATTTTTAAAGAATTTCATACATGAGTACTGCATTTACATAAATTTACATAACTTTCACCCTCTCTCTTCCCCTTCCGACTCTTGTGTTCCCCTACTCCCTCTTAAATTCATATTCTGCTCTTTTAATTATTACATACACACACACACACACACACACACACACACATCCTTCAGAGTCTGTTTAGTATTGCCCATGCATGTATGTGTTTTTGGGGGGCTAGTCCCTGAAGAAGGTTGATTTTTCCTTTCTCGGCAGCCTTAATTACTTGTAGTTCCTCATCTAGAGGTGGGGCTTCAAGGTTTCCCTCATCCACATTGGAATGGGATCTTGGCTGGTCATTGCGCAGGTCTTTTTTAGGTGACTGTATTGCTAGGCTTCCATGGGTACAACTTCATTATCATATGTAAAAGATACCATCTTGTAGAAGATGTTCTGGTCCTCTGGTTCTTACCATCTTTCTGCCCCTCCTTCCAAAATGTTTCTTGAACTTTATGTGTAGGGGCTGTGTTGTAGACCTATCAGCCCAGGCTGGGCACTCCATGGTCAGTTGTTTTCTGCATTTTGACTAGTTGCGGATTTCTGTGGTGGTCTCTGTCTGTAGCAGGAAGACACTTCTTTGATGAGGGGTGAGAGCTGCATTTAACTGTGGTATAAAAATAATTATTCAGAATATAGTTGGGAATTACACTACTTTTAGGAAAGTTGACCCAATTCTTAAAAACTTAATTTTTTTTTTTTTTGGTTTTTCGAGACAGGGTTTCTCTGTGTAGCTTTGCGCCTTTCCTGGAACTCGCTTTGGAGACCAGGCTGGCCTCGAACTCACAGAGATCCGCCTGGCTCTGCCTCCCGAGTGCTGGGATTAAAGGCATGCGCCACCACTGCCCGGCAAAAACTTAAATATTTTTAAAGTGACTTTATTTTATTAGACTTTTCCTGTATGTGTTTCTATAGGTGTACACGTAATCATGGAAACCAGTAGAGGGCTTCAGATTGGATTTGGATTTACAGATGGTTGTGAGCCACCATGTGGGTGATGGGAATCAGACCCAGGCCCTCTGGAAGAGCTGCTGGTGCTCTTAACTGCTAAGCCATCTCTCTAGCTTGTCTTGAACACTTCTTATATTCTTGATTTGGTAGCTTTTCTATCTTCCTAAAGAGGTGTCGTTCACTGGTTCTGGAAACCGAAGTGAGTGTTTATGGGATGACAGAGTTTGTGATAACTTGCATTCTTCCCAGGTGAGCTGTAATGGGAGTTGGGCTAACTGTCCCTGGTCAGGGCCCCATTCCATCTTCTACCTCTTCTCTATTGCAGGCTCATCCTGAGGGGTACATTTGCCCTTTAGGGGAGAGTTGTAAATGCAGGGAATTATTTTTATTAGTCATAATGGGAGAATCGTTATTGGCATTTAGTAAGCAGATTCCAGGGATGCGGTTCAATGTCCCATACTGTACAGGACAGCTCTCTCAGTGGTTACCCTGCTCCCTCAAAGGCAAGAACATGGAAGTTGACAATCCCTTCTCTGAAGCATCTTTGTGCCAAACAACTTTGTATTGTATTGAGTTTAGAACTCAAGCACACTGGTAGTTAGAGTAGAGGAAAGCCAGGGCAGGATAAGTGACTGAGGTCCTACAGCTGCCTAGGTTAAAGCAGGTGTGTTACAACTGACATACTTTAAAATCCTCATTGCTGAGCACAGCACTGAACTTTGAAAAGGGTCACCATTGAATACTGTTTTTCTTTTGGCCTCAGAGAAAGTAGTTACTGTGTTGTGTTCTGGCTTGGTTGAAGAGGTAAAGAATAATGCTTTGGGCTTCCTGCTCGACTGGACCTAGACTCTTGAATAGCATGCAGCAAGACTTAGAGAGGCAACCTCCTGTTCCATAGTGTCTGAGTTGCAGCTCCTGGCAGTGTTGAACTGAAGGGCATATTTGCTATCCACAGCTGTGCATTGCATACAGAGGCCACAGAAACAGGACTGCCCTGAAGATGACTGTTTCTCTCATATTTGGCTTCGAAAGTATCACGCAGAATACCACTTGTGACTGGAGTCTCACGGAACCTCACCCTGAGAGGTAGCTACGGTGGGGAGGTGTGGGTGGATTCTTCCTGCTGGGGGGGCAATGGATTGGATGTCTTAGAGACTGTGGCCCCCTTGAGATACTGAGTATTCCATTTGGGCATCAGATACTAACATGGTTAGAGCCTGGCATGTAATCTATCTAAGATGCACAACTAGATTGTTTTTCGAAAGTGCTGCTGATGGATGCCTGGTGTTGTGAATGACTGATCGACTTGAAATGACTCACCAGTGTTGTAGATGGAAGTGGGCTGAGCCCAGGGTATGGGGGCTGTCTGGAGGAGGCCTGGAGACCTTACCCAGAGTCCCCTCCTTCTCCGCTTTGGCAGCTGGCAGTTCACTTGCATTAACCTCTGGGACACATGTGTGCGTCACTCTGAGGATCTCCAGTCTTCTCTGGCAAACACTGCGTTGCTGGTTCATCGGATTGACATCCTTCCTGTGGCCCCGGAGGCGGGCCTGCTCTATCTGGATGAAATTATCCTTGCAGATACAAACGTAACAGGTGATCGCCACATCTGTTGTTCCCTTGGGCCTGCCTGTTAAATGCCTATCTCAAATACCCACATTAGGCATTGCTCTTCTCTTCCAAAGGAGAGAATGGGGGATTCTTCAACTTGCCTGTCATGGTTTGAAGGCAGATGGGATTGGCCATGTGTGCCTTTACTTCTATGTCTCTCCAGCTAGTTTCTCTCTCTCTCTCTCTCTCTCTCTCTCTCTCTCTCTCTCTCTCTCTCTCTCTCTCCCTCTCCCTCCTGTTTATCTCACCATTTTATCTTACTTTTTGTGCTTGTACTACTATGCCCCCACTTTACAACTTTATGGCTCAGAAGATTTGTTCTTCTGATCTGTAAAATGGGTGTATAAAGAGCTGACATCAAGATTAACCAATGATTAATACAAAATTACCCTTTGTGTCTCCTGACCCAGGAAGTACTTAAAACCATAGAAATTGTGATTATCACTGCTATGCCAGCAGGGCCTCCCCCTCTTCTCCAGCTTCAGTGTCACTGTGCACGGTCACACACAGTGCTAGAAGCAACGCACAGTATCTGCTCTGATATACAGACTACAGATTTGATTTATGAGTCTCCAGGTAGACAGCAGGTCCTTCGGGGACCCACCTATCCTTCTGGTCCTCCCAGACTCCTACCACGCAGTCAGAGTTCACTTCTGATTCACTTTCCCACGAAGTTTCCTTTGACCAACCTCTCTTGGGGACAGTGCCCTCACCTGGCCTCTGGTCCTCAGGACAGAGTGCTTGTCCTCTGGTCCTCAGGACACAGTGCTTGCCCTGGTGAGTCCCACTGAGGTTGGTCGTGTGTGAGCACCGATGGCCAAGGCTGATGGTGTAGGTTCTCTCAGGGCTCCAGCTTCCCAACTTTTGCTCCCTTTTCTATTCTGCCAAGGTTGTCTCTTGTGATGTTGGGCTCAGCGCTTTTCTCTCTCTCATAGCTTTTCACTCTGTGGAGGGGAAGATGTCACAGTCACTTATTGTTTTATTTACAAAATGCATCACTTTTGAGCCCTTCTAAAAATCGCAGACCTATGGGTAAGACAGCTTGCAAATGGCTCATGAGAGGACTATCAGCTTTGGAATCACATCATCTTGTTGAATTGAAATTTTATTTTGTTTATTATTTAGGGGTGTGTGTGTGTGTGTGTGTGTGTGTGTGTGTGTGATTGTATGTGCCACAGTGTACATGTGGGGGCCAGAGGACACCTTTGTGGAGTTGGTTCTCTCTTTCCACCTTTAAATGGGTTCTGGGATCTGAACTAAGGTCTCCATGTTTTTTTACCTGCTGAGTCATCTTGGGATCCCTTCCCTTAAAAAAATTTAAACGTATCATCTTTGACGCTTATCAAAATTCCATCTTTTATTTGTTCTGCTGGTTTAAGTGTTCTTTGAATGCTTGGGTCACACCAAGACACTGCTAATCATTCAGCCTTTGCTCTGGCATACCTGGAAGACGATGCTGTTCGGACACATGTTGAGATGATCAACTGCATTTGCTGGTGTCTAAGACAACTGGCTGGGGGACTTCTGTAGTCTCAAGTACTGCCCAGATTTTCAGAGGGCCAAGGCAGCCACTATTTCATACACGTAAACACGTTGTTTGAGAAACTCTCGACTTGCTAACAGGTGCCATCTCATTTCTTCCTAACCCGGAAGCCGAGGACCCAACGCCCTTTCTCCCCACCCGCACTTTTTTACCACCAAAGTTCTGTAGATCTAGAAGCATCTGGGGGAGAAGTAAGGAGGACAGCAAGGAGGGAGGGGCGGGGACTAGAACGAAGACTGGGATTGGTGGAGCTGTTTGCTTCCTTCTTTGCCAGTTTGCTCGGCTGGCACGAACTCCCCCACCCTGAGTTTTAGTTAATGGCAATATGCACTGTGTCACTGAGTTCAGTAATCATGATTAACAATGTTTGTCTGATCAATATAATATGTACTTATATTATTCTGCTTAATAGTCTGTGGAAGTTCTTTGTGTCTACTGTTGTAGCTTCCATTATTTATTATTATCATTATTATTGTTATCATCATCATCATCATCATCATCATCATCATCATCATCATTATTTCATGTATTTCTCAGAGCACCTGTGATGTCCTGCCACCTCTATTCTATGGATTAGAAAATCAGGCTAAGAGAGATTATTCTCAAAGCCCTTTTCTCTGCCAGTGCACACAGCTGGAATGTGGGGATAGAATGGCTCCCAAAGTTCCCCAACACTGTTTCCTCTGCAGAGCTCATAATCATATTGAGCACCTGCTCTGTGCCAGTGTTGCAGTAAGAACTGGGCATGCAGGACCAGGCATGGTGGCATATGCTTTTAAACTCAGCCCTGGAGAGGGTGAGACAGGCAGACCTGTATGAGTTCAAGGCTAATGTGGTCTGCATACTGAGTTCCAGTATATCCAGGGCTACACAGTGAGACCCTGTCTAAAACAAGCAAAAAAGAAGTGGTCATGAAACAGCAAGACAAGGATATCATTGCCCTTGAATTCTCTGTAATCTGAACTGGAAGGAACTGTTGAGGAAAAGCTGTCTTACCCAGTGCCCAGCAGGAAGACAGCGGATATTGAAATGTTTTGTGGTCATGGAAGTCAGCCGTCCTACTGAACTACCTGCCATAAAGATTTCCACCAGTCCCACATGCTGTGACTCTCACTTTGAAAATGAGAAAGCTGAGCATCACGGAGCTTATGTTGATTAGCAGAGTCCAAGGGAAGTGGGAAAACTGGGATTTGGATTCGCACGTTTCTGTACACACATCACTTCACACCATGACAAACACTTAGGTAGCTCTAGTTATGAGAGCCTGGTACATCCCTTAGATACATGGCATTCCCAGGGATGATCATCTGTGTGTCATGAAGGTTTCCTGAGGCTGGTGGGGGCTTATTGACCTTTGCTGTGGAGCTGATCTTCATGTCTGTACACCACTGCATTTTCCTCTTGGCAATAAGTTCAACGTAGTCCTCCCACACCCTTCTCCCCCAGTTTCTCCGATATAGTAGATGGGTATGAATCTAGGCTTTATGTGTGCATGGAGAACTATGTGACTCACCATCTTCAGCCAGAACTTTCCACTTTACAAGCCTCTATCTTGAGTTATTTGGTACTAATTGGATCACTGGTCTCTAGTTTCTCAAGCTGATTTTGGAACAGCCCGTCCAGGTGGGAATCTGGTGGAGTCAGTCTCTGTGGTCGGATTCCCTCCAGTCTACCACATAGCCTTCTGGTTGGCGGGATGTGGCTCAGAGCTCCCACTCATCGCTGCATGGTAAGGAGTGGTTGTCCTGCATGGGTCTCCTCAGTATCCACAGCTGGCTGTGGTGCACAGGGGTGCAGCTTTTTACTGCGCTGGGAAAACTCCCCGTCATACTGTTTAGAACCACAGTCTTATCTCAAGGATGATGCATCAGACTGGGATGTAAAGACAAATTGCCGGGACCTGGTCGGTTTGGGGGTCTGAAAAATTTGCATTTTCAATGACCTACTGGTGCTGATTCAGCCAGCCCGGAGCTACCTTTAGGAGCTTATTTCCGTTGAATTTGTTTTTAGATAGTTTGTTATGTTTCTCAGAGTAAACACTGTTTTCCATTTACTTCTCTAATTGCGGTCCCAGTACATTGATCTTGTTGGAATTCTTTCAGTCTAAGGAACAAAAATAGGCATTTCTGAGAACTCACCAGCAGGTGGCACTAGAGCACCACAAGCGTGGCTTCTTAGTTGTGACTTATTTCTAGCTATCCTTTACAAAGCAGATACTAAAGATCAGTCCCCTTGAAGTCTTGGGACCTCATGTATGTTATTCTTTTAAATTTCACTTAAACTCAGCAGGATCAACAATGCCCTGCCTTGTATGTGTACTCTGTGTGTGTGTGTATATGATATATATGTGATACATATGTGATATATGATGTATGTATATCATATATACATACACATACATGCAAAATAGTGCCCTATTGGCTGGCTCTTAGCTATTAACTATGAAATGATAAAAGCTAGTTTGAGTTACTGTGTACAGGTTACACTCAGAGTGTTCCTGATGACCTTCCTCTCTGAGTTTACCTCAAGTTCCTGCACTCCTCAGGAAGCCTGTGGCCATGATGGGAAAGAGGACGGTCTGTCTAGAGCATGCCTCTCAAAGAACACCAGTCCCATTCATGATCTAAAGACCTCCTCAAAGGTTTAACATCCTAAAGCCATGGCCCCGGGGTCTAGGATTTCAACGTGTGACTTTTGTGTTTGTGAGGGGACACAACTAGTCAGCTCAGGGCAGTGACTGGACGGTTTTGCACCCCAATTCATGCTGCAGTTATTTGGGTCATTTGTTTATCAAAAGCAGGGCTGCACTGGCACTGTGTTTGAAAACAGACGTTAGTGAGGTGGAGTAGATGCTTCAGCAGGGGGCCTGGGGCAACACTGATGGCCAGGGCACATTGAGTGTGCACCAGGGCACTCTGAGTATGCAAATGATGCTCAAGCTAGCCATGTCTTTTATGAACCAGAAATGGGGGTGGCAGGTGTGTGGAAGAATTGCCTGTTGCTCTGGATCCCTGTGTTCATAGGATCAATGCTGGTAGCATGTTCTTAAAGAGCCTGCTATGTGTGGCACGCTGCTCCTGCTGTGGTGGGAGAAGAACATTCAATATTTGGGAGTTCGGAACCAAAGCATAGAATCATGGGAGTGAAGCAGTCTTTGTAAAGACTGGGTTTGGTCTGCCCCGCACATCCTAATGGCTGTGGT
This sequence comes from Peromyscus nudipes, assembly GCA_902168325.1. Lineage (NCBI taxonomy): Eukaryota > Metazoa > Chordata > Mammalia > Rodentia > Cricetidae > Peromyscus > Peromyscus nudipes. The sequence continues at coordinate 41,190 of CABHPH010150370.1, forward strand.
GGCTAATACTTCGGTTTTTGATATGCTGCAGCTATGTGCCCGCTGAGCGGACAGGTGAAGGATCAGAACTGATTGAGGTGACTGCACAGCGACTCCAGAGGACAAGCCCGCCTTTGGGAGGACACTTCTTCCTCCAACTCTCTGACACAGTGATACTCGGTAAGGGGGCAATCGGGGGACAATGCTTCTCATGTCCATACTGGGGTACATAAGGTAAAGAACAGCTTGTGAGCGCCACAGTTAGGGTGATGGGTTCAAAACAGCTATTTTAAGATGAAAGACCTGGGAAGGGATGGACTGCACAATCCCAACCTTTTAATTTTGTAGATGAGGAAAGTGAGTGAATTGGCCGTTGTAATAAATTGTCACAAACTTAGGGCTATAGAAGTTTATTCTTAGTTTTGGAGTCCAAAGCCCCCCATGAAGGTGTGGGTAGGGTCCCAACTGTCCCTGCTCTAGGGGATGATGTCTTGGCTGCCTCTTTCAGTCCCGGTGGGTGTTGCCATTCTTCAGTTGAACCTGCACTGCTTTAACCTGTGGTCGTGGACAGCTTCCTGTGTCTCAACACTTCCTCTGCCTTGGTCTGATGGATAGATAAGATTTTATTGCACACTTCACGATAAACTCCTCCTCTCAAATCCTTAACTTGACCATCTCTTCTGCCAGATGAGATAATGTTTATTCTTTGGCCTTGCAAAGGATTAGGACACTGTCATATCTCCCTTTTGCTGTGGGGGTTGGAATTCAGCCAGCCACACTGAAGCTTCCCTGAAGTTCTTACAAATAATTCATGATGGGGTCTAGATGTGAACCTGGGAATTTTAGGTTCGAACTCATCTTCTCTCTGGAATTTCCTAGGCCAACGCCCATTGTACTCAGGTCCCTCAGAG